>CAAKHC010002079.1:4751-16569 GCA_901007825.1 Macroramphosus scolopax | reverse complement strand
CCCCCCCCCCCCCCCCCCCACACACACACACACCTAATCACACAGCCTCGCCTCCTATTCCCACTCTACTCTCCCCTCACTTCACTGTCCTGTCACTGCCTTTCAGCTCCGTCTCCTCTCCTTTCTCATCATTCCTCCTCTTTGTAAAATATGGTTTGGGTTGTACAAATATGAAGCCCTAGCTTGTTTATCTAGTTTGAAGGTAATTCTTTCAGACGTTAGTAGCCAATGCATTGCACCGAGAACAGGATTTACGTGCTGCACTGAGTTATAAGAAGGCGGATAACTGCAATACATTTTACTTTAATCCTCAAAAGAAAATTACAAGTAATAATAATTTCTCCTTTCCTTATCCTTCAGCTGCTGTCAACCTTCCATCTATTTGCATTTCTTCTGAGTGTGTTTTCTGCCCTCCATAATGCAGCTGGGTTCTTGTGTATCTCCTTAAGCTTTGACAAGGTGGAGAGTCTTCGAAAAGCGGAGCTGATTGATGCCGCAGGGGTATTTCGCTCCCTCAGCGGCCGACCTCAAACCTCAGTCCTACCTGGTCCTGACAGGCTGCATGCTGACTTTCTCACACCCACAGATGGTGAGGCCTGGCTGGGTTTGGTGGGCAGAGAAGTGGCACTGCCCATCTTTCGAGGGAGGATCCCTTCAGACGCCACAACAAACATGCACTCAGACAGACGGGTATTATCTGTTGTTATTATTGGAGATAATTATTTCAAATAATTATATCTATTAGCTATGTTGTGTCTTTCAGCTGCTCCACAGTCAATATTATTTCAATTTGAGCCCTGAGAGCGCTGTAGTCTAATTGGAAAATACTGGGAAGGGGTGAGAGGGGACCACAGCACAGATGCGGTGAATGGATTGTATTTGTATGGCAGTTTTCAAAGAACTTTTAGGGTGGAAAAACAGTGAGAGACCTGATATAAAACTCAGCTGAAAACTTAATTTAATTTCCTAAAGCGCTGTGTTTCCCTGCCTTGCTTGTTTCCTTGTAGTTATTTGAGCTTTTCTGACTTTTGACTGACTGTTTCACTCACACAGAGCTTTTGTGTGCTGCAGGTGGTGAAATATATGAGGCTGAGGAGGTTTTATTCCTATGGGCACCCCTGAGGCCCCGAGGCCTGGTCCAAGAGGAAGACCAGAAGCTGTTTAACTTCCTCTGCTGTTGTTTTGCATGAAAAAGAGAGAGGAACATGATGTGTGTGTGTAGCTGTGTGCAACTTTTATAAAAAACTATGCAACTTTTATAACCGTAGCACCTCTCTTTTTCATTACATGCACTTTGCCACACAATTGAGGGGTCTTGCTGCCGGACTATCTCAAATAATGACATAATGGTGCATTATATTATCAGGCTGTAGACTGAGAGTGCCTTTGCATTATGCAGAAACCTTAGTCTACAAATTAGAAACAATTACTTTCCCTCGATTACTTTCCCCACATTGTGTTAAATACAGTAGCTAACTTAAGGGTTTAAACTGCATTTCTCTGTGATGTTTAACAAACTTAGAGAGGAAATCTGTCACTAGTTCTTCTGAAAAACATAAAAGGAACAACAGCCTTTTCAATCCCATGTAAATGACTCATGAGCTTTGCCTCTTTCGTTAATGGCTGGAGACACATTCACTGGTGTGTATGTGTATGTTTGTCTGTTGTTGTTGCCTATCTTGTCTTGCATCCCATTGTCTTCTTTTTTTGATAAATAAAGAAAACATATCACAGTTATTTATTGTCCGTCGGGATTCTGGTTGGTCGAGTGAGTCAGAGAGGAGGGAAATAATCTCAAACTCTAGAAATGCATATTGAATATCCCATGATGGAATCAGTATGTACGATTATGTGAAGTTGCTGCTTGCAATTCGACAGTGATTGCTGGCATGAAGCATGATTGCAGGTTGAGCATACAACGGATTGCTATGGGTATCTTAAGAATACTTCTTGCTGTATTTGTATCTGAGAGTGTTGATTCACAATGCACTGCGTGATATCAGACTACAGCAGTGAATGCAGGCAGGTAGTGCAGAGAGCTCCCAGAATGTGCTGTGCTCATGTCTCTAAAGCCCAGGAGTCACAACACTGACCTTTCCTGTTTTGGAAATGTACTGCCGGCTGTTCCCGGGCCCTCTGCCACACATTGCTTGTTTGAATGGCCACACAGGCCCCCTTCTGCTGCCTGCCTCTTTCCTGAAGACTGCTTCTACTGTTTGTGCTGCTTTGTAAACGCACATTTGCAGAGCATTGTTCAACAGAGTGGGGACAAATTGTTTCTTTCTTATGTTATTTTTGGTAGGGCAATGGTGTGGAAATATTCTGAAATATATGTAAACCTGTTGACATATGATTGTAAAAACACAAAAGTGAACAGAGTTAATTCGCCATCACAGAGCGCTCCCTCAGCCCCGGCCCATCACTGTTATAAGGGGCTAAACTGGGGCAAATGAAGTGACATGTTTTGCTTTGCAATGAAAACAGAGCTGTGTTAATACTTGCTCATGGAGATGTGTGAGAGTCAGAGCATGGCTCATACTGCACACCGGGTCAGCAATGCAGCGCTTCACTCTACCCCCCATCATCTGGAATTTCCATGTGTGCTGTGATTAGAAAGCAATTTGCTCCTTGACAATCTGACCCAAGAAAAACACCGGATTTATTATATCAAAACAAATTACTCCATTTAGCCCAAAATGACAGAGCTGGACATTGTAGCAGCCTGAATGCATCACATGGATGGATTATTAAAACCACATAGAGATTTCAGGGGTAAATCAGTGCACCATGAACATGAACCTGATCTACCATAGTAACTGCCACAGCATCTGCCTCGGTTTTTTGTTTGTAATTATTTGATTCCTCTACTATTATTTCATCGTTTTACATCTGGATGGTCTGCAATTGGGTCCACCTGCCTTCACACCAGTCCTCAGCATCCCAAACCATCCCACACAGATGGATTGTAACTGCAGAGCAAAAAATACGCTGGATTTACTGTGGTTCTAAATTCTTTACACTTCAGTCCAAAGTCAAAACGACATGTTCCGAGTCAAGTCAGGCACGTTTCACTCAATTCCTTATACATTCTTTTCAAACTAATGACATTTAACAATTGCAAAGACAGAGGCATTGTGTCATTTAACATTAGCCAACTACTCAGCCTCCCAATAGCAGCTGATGAACTGATCCAGAGTTGAACTGTAATCAGTGAAATCAAGTTTATCGCAGAATGCCTTTTATCGCATCATTTTATATTCAGGACTCGGAGTATTAATTTTTTCAACTCCACGCCTCTGCTTGATACTCTCCCAAAGGCCAAAATGTTAAAAAAAAATGCGCATAAAAAATACTAATCAAACAACTTTTCTTTAAGGTTTGCTTTCATGACTCAAAAACCCAAAGCTTCAGACTTGTGACCTGCCTGAGACTTGTCGGTCTGCAGTTTGGACTGGCATGTAAAGACTTTAGACCTACTGTGGGTTTGCAAAACAATGACTTGGTCCCACCTCTGCTGATGTCTGTGAAACCTCCCTGTAATAGACCCAGGTTGTATATTTCCCATTGTTTGAAATGAAATAGATTGGGCCAAAGGGAATTACATGTGTTGGGTTACACAAAAACAAGCTATGTTGTTAAAATAAATATTTTTAGCTTGATGTGGTTGAGAGAGTCCGAAGGACCTTTGGCAGGTTTTACAACATGTTCTGTAAACAGAAACTGAGGGTAAAAACACTGTGAGTCCTTCAGTGCTGGTAAAAATAGATTTGTCAAACATCTTGAAAGCAGGAATGGGCATTGAATTCAATCTGAAATAGCTCAAGAATACCATGTGGCTTACAGGTGCTTTGGTTGACGTGTCCCATTGTGGGGGACTTGTGGGACGTTAGCGTAGCATAGCATGCCTTAGCATCAGACTTGTAAACACTAAGCCTGGATTGTTTATGATTTGTCAGAGAAACTAAGCATGGCATGGTAATCACTAAGCTTCTGGGATGCCCTTTCAGCTTTGGCATATTGTGCAACTTTGGATGCACAATGAGGCCTATTCATACAAAAGCTCAGCTGAATGTGTCTCTTTTAGAAATCTGCATGCAGCGTCCCCAGAAATCGCTGTTAGAATTTGCCATGTGGAGTGTTGCAAGATGAGCCCGCAGTGTTACCTCCCTGCTCTGCACCGTTACCCTCTTATGTCGATCTTCCTCTCCTCATAAAGACAGTAACATCATTAAAAGAAAGAGACAGCAGCACCTTCGATTTACTTACTGAGGCTACAGAATCTTCTGTTTGCCTCACTGGACATTCGCTTTCTCTCCAGCACCTGTCAGTGTCAAAAGTTTCCTCCTCATTCACTTTCCCTTCCTCAAAGCTGCCGTCGCTGTTTTCAGCTCCAGACATCCCCTCAGCATGTCTCTGACTGAACGTGATGGGCTTTCCTGCTCTGCGTGTGCAGAGAAACGAAAAGCAGTATCCCTGACATGAAAACACAACAACCACTGGCCAACTCAAACGGTTTCACTTTCAGAGGAGTAATAATAAATAGTTATTTCAGCTGTTTTAAATAAGACTATATCAATGTTTGACACAGTTTGTAGTTGAGTTACTTTTAGCAACAGTTCTGGATTATTTGAAAGTTGAGCCTTGTCTTTTCAAAAGTTTGCCTCGTTATGCCAGAAACACAAAAGTCTGAATCTATTCTTTCAGCGCTTCTCACCATCAGAGACAGACAAGATTCCAGCGCTGGTGCCAGCCTCACTTGTGTGTGTGTTTACTGTCTGTGTGCACGCCATGTGAGTGCGTCTGTGTCAGTAAGTGTGCAATTTTTGGACCAGACATGAAGCGTGTTAGTGAGGTCAGACGAGTTGGTTGGGTGAAAAGAAAGATGAAGCAGATGCTATTTCTCAGTTGGGGCAACGTTAACTCTGAGCTGGGCAAGGAGGCTGTTGTCGTTGGCACGGGACTAACAAGTGTGTACGTGGGTGTGTGTGTGTGTAGTTTGAGAGTAATTGCAAAGTGGAGAGGAGGATGGATGTCTCAGTACCACATTAGCTGTGCCCTTATAAAGAAGAGAGTTGGATATACTGTTCTCATACTGAAATGCCATATTAAACAAACACCAAGCAGTGGGTGGTGAGACAGTATGTGTGTGTGGGGATACGTTTGCGTGTGTGTGGAGGGAGATGGCGTCTTTCTCTGTGTGAGGCCTTTAAGGGCTTTGGGAGCTGGAACACCGCAGTGCACTTGATGTAAAAATAGACTGCATATACTTAAACTGTCTTTATGCTATGCAGACAGTCAAAAGCCAAGTTGGCTTCTGTGTGCAGTGAAGACAGTCTCAGAAGTTTGTTCTGATTGGAATGGGAACAGCTGATGAACAATAATAAATGCATTATATCTATTATAGCTTATGTTTCTTCAATTACATAAACAGCAATAAATGATGACTTGAACCTGGAGATACAGTTGACGTGACTTTACTGTTCAAGTGCGCATTCAATCACACAGGTATCACTCTGCTGACGTACAGCTTAACCTATTAACATGGAATACAGATTATTGCACTAGCCAACACAAAGTAGTGCCTATTTGACTTTTCTAAATGTATTGTACTTCACGTCTTCTCTTGTTTTTGAAATAAATATGCAGCATTACGTATAAAGTTGTAAGTCCTGATTTCATGGGCGACACTTCTGGTTGCTGATGGTGAAAGCAAGTATGTTTTACTACCACAGCCAAGTTACAGATCCCTTTCACTCATATAGAAATACTTTACATTCAATGATCTTTTTTTTTTAACAGATTACACAGTAAAAAAGTTTGATAGTTAGAAATACTTTAAATGAAATCATATCCTTCTACCTTATCAGCAATGTATAATATATGAATGCTCAAATAGTGGTGATCCTCGTTCTAGATGCACTAGTTGTGATGAACCAACAGAGAAACTGTGCTCCATCAGTCACCGTTCTTACGTGTGGTGTGGAGGCAGGTGGGCGCAAATGCAGAGAACCAGACGAAGACGGACAGGTAACGATTAACTTAATCTTTATTATAATAAAACAGGAGCGAAGCAAGTAATAAACAAAACAATGAGGCGAGGAAACCAACAAGAACAAAGACTCACACAGTAGATGAGGAAGACTTATGGGGGAAGACATGGAGCCAACGGGAACAACTGAACAAACGAATGTGGAGGAAACAACAGAAGCAATTACAGACTCAAGGCACAAACGTAAGGATCTGACAAAGACAGAGAGGAATCTGGGAACTCAAATATAAACTGAACTAATGAAGCAATACGACAAAGGGGAGAGAACACATGGGCAGGCAGATAGATAGCTGTCTGGAGAGACAGAGAACAAGGTGGGACTGACAGCAGACGAAACATAGGTGAAGACACAAGGCAGATACATACAAAATAAAACAGAAAGTAAGCTAAACAGGATTTGACAGTGAGATATAAGAACACACTGAAATGACCCTGTAAGAGAAAACCAGAAATAGTCCAACACTCAAGTAGAAAAACTCAAAAACTAAAGTCCAACTTAGAAGGTTTATAGTCCAGGCAGGGATCATAACACAGCAAAATACACTGACATCATTGACCAGCAGAAAACAAATGCATGTTGGGGGTTTAAGAGCATAACAAATCAGTTTAAAAGTTATTGTATTGGACAAAAGCAGGAAGATGTGAAAGTAACAGGTCTTGAATGTAATGTGCTAAGCTGTCTTTAGCTTTCAGGGTAGCCTGATGTCTATCAGTATCTTATTGACCTATATGAGAGGAAGGCTGCTCCTTTTCCTCTTCTTTTCCTTCCCTCGTCCTTAACCTCCTCCTTCCCTCCTCTCCACTCTATTAAGGTCACAGTTCATCACGTGTGTGGCTCACTCCATCAGCTCCGAGCAGCTGGCCCAGGTTGACCCCGTTGGTATGGTCCGTTCACACCAGCACCCACATACAAGCTCACACAGTTTTACGGCAGCGACAGTTTTAGACAAAGTAGGAGACACACACGCACAGACAGAGCGCACGAGATACACACAAAAAAAGCTTGTTATGTCTGTCTGCCTGGTATTATGTGAATCAGGCCTCATGCAGAGCGTCTGATGCACTTCCACTGTGTGTGTGAACCATACAGCTGAGTGGTTCACTGCTCTTCTTTGCCGATGGAAACTAAATGATTGGGGGAAAAACTTTATGTGAACGTGTATTTAGTTGAAAATAACCAGGAGAGTATCAGACTTTCATTTGTATTCCGGAACTAACAATGTCTTTGTTGCATGATTACAGGATTTCTGATCACTATCATAAACTTTGTTGGGCTTTGATGCAGCTCCAGAGACTGGCAGGAGCTTGAATAAGGGTATTGCTGTTAAATGCTCATATTGTGTATAAATAGAGCTGCTGTGCTATTTATGTTTTATGGCCTGCAGGAGCATCTTCCCTTATTCTCAGACAGTAGAAAAGAGAGTGATTGGCTGGTGCCTAACATTGTGGTGTGGAATCATATGCGTATAGGTGTGCAGGGCTATGGGTGTATATGTGTCTTGCATATGTAGGGCTGGTCATGTGCGAGCAGTTTAGATCTCTGGGAGTGGATCCAGGAATTAAATCATTACCAGCCAGGCCGGGAGTATTCTGTGACCTTGTATCATAGAAGGAGAGAGCTAAGCACCCAATGTGTGTGTATTTGCATGTGATGAAATATGGTTACTGTCAATTGTCTGCCTGGTGTTTGAGTCACAAGCCTCCATATGTATCCCCCCTTTGGCTGTTAAATGATAAACCCAGAGATTTTTTGCGTGTGTGCACGTGAGAGTGTTTTTATGTCTCTTCTTGGATGTGGAATATGAGATTTCTGTTATGTCTTTGCTTTTTAAGGATTATGATTATGACAAACAGACATCTGACACTTTTCCCTTTTCTCTTTTGCTTCAGACTGGCATTTCTCTGAGATATATGGGGCCTGTCTGATGCTGTGCATGTTATATTTGTTTATGCTTGACTAGTAAGGGGGGATAAAGGGGAGGAAGGGGGAGGCAGAGCGCCAGAGAGAAGGATCATTGAAGTGCTAGCCAGTGTTTATGTTTGTGTCTGGGTTTCTCTCCCTCTCTCTCTCTCTCTCTCTCTCTCTCTCTCTCTCTCTTTCCCTCATACCCACAACAGTAAACAGCTTCATTTCTCAAGTAACCCTCTTTCAATCTCCATCTTTCCAGCTCCCTGCCCGCCTCAACCCCACCCCGTCTGAAGTACAATTCAAGTCAGCCTTCACCGTTTCTCCACGATGCTGTCTCTTACACCTGCCAAGCTTTACTCCCTTGCCTGTGTTTGTGTTCCAGTCTGGCTCTTGGCGTTGACCGTCTGGACGTAAGAAGGAGGAAAAGCAATCAGGTGGAGCGCAGCTGGGAGGAGCTTTAACTCTGGAAAGAAAGAGCGCCATTTGGTATGAGCTTCAGGAATTTCCATTGGAACGTTGCAGCCCAGACGTCTGTGCAAGCTTTATCAGGAAGCTCTGAATGCACATCCTGTGTAAAAACACACATCATTTTGACTGGAATGTATTTATAGAAATGCATCCCTCCATTTGTATCAGGAGAGCTTTCTTCTCTTCTTGTGTTCTCATCATCTGTCCGTGCATTTATTCATGTTATTGTCCCTAAATTGAATCAGCACAGGTTTTTACGTGTTCACATGGAGCTCTGTTTTCAGAAGGTTCAGATGACTATGCAGCCCCCTGCCTTTATCTGTCCTGAACCAAACACATTAGCACTCACATTAGCCCTTTCACCTCTGAAATATGATTTTCAACCCACACAGCCTTTAACTCATTTCACCTCATTGAAGAGGTTCCACAGGTCATAACACTGAGACCACCACTGAGCATCCCACCGCACACACAGACAGACAAGAAAATCCCAGAACATAAATACCATGCAATATATTGCAATGGTGACATCATGAGAATCTATATTGCAGCAACTGAAATTTTTTACATGTGTTTTTATTCTGAGTCACCGTAAACTATTGCAGTACTCAAACAAATAGTAAGCTTGTGATCTCACATTCAGTAAAGGAAAAGCACTGTTTTCCCATACGACAAGACACACGTACACCAAGCTCAGAAGATGAGCTTTACTGGAATTTAAATGGTATTCTCATTAATACATGTTTATACTCTGTATGGCTCCTCCCCTTATAGCCTTTAATATTAAACTAGTTATCAAGCAATCTGTTCATATACACAAAATGTGTTGGTCCAACGACTTTCCTCAGTCATCTTCAACCCAGTTGTCAAAATAAAACCTCGGCATTGTAGGTATAATGCTAAACTTCAAACATCACAGTCTGTTGCAACGGTTTGAGGAATTGCACAATGCCCATTTTTATTCTGGTAAACGGGTAGATATCTTTAAAAAAACACTCCTTACATTAAAGCCTCACACAGTGGTACAGGAATTGTTTCTACCAAAAACAAATATTTCAAAAAATTCCACTAACCCTTTTTCTCTGCTGGAATTTTTGTTTTAGTTTACTATTGAGAAAGTGCAAATGTGGAGAAACATTTAACCTTTGGGTTTTCTGCTTTCTGTCCACCTCTGCACCAGCTGCGGAGCTCTGAATCTCAGCTTGATCTGCCAAAGCTCACCTTGTGCACTCATCTGTATCGCCTCTAGCTCACCACACCTCCTCTGATCAGGCGGAGAGGGATTCCCAGCTGCATCTACAGCTAGTTTACCTACCCACCCGCCCCACAGCATCTTTGTCACCTCCCACCTCCTCTGTGGTTTGTCTGTGCACAGTGGTGAGGTTGTCACAACACATGACTCAGTCAACGGCAATGTTAGAGACATGCTGTGGTTAGATAATCTTTTTGTCCTCCCTGATGAGGATCAATAAGTAGTAGACCCCGATGAAACCTCCAAATACAATAGTGTCTCATTTATGCAGAAGTGAAACTAAGAGTGAAGTGACTTTCCAACTGTGAGTTATTCAAATTTCTTTGGTTCAAGCTGCAACAATGTTATTATTATAACACTGCTTATCAAATAACGGCAAAGCTGACTGATGACTTACATACGGGAAAGATAGAATTATGATACTGTAATTGCTGAGATCTGAGAGCGAGGTGACATCAGAGCAAGAAGGTGTCCACATAGTTTGAAAACAAGCCAAATGTTTGGCAGGATTAAATGTGTCCTGTAACACACATGCACTTGAAAAGGTGGTACAAGTACAACAGGCATGTACAGGACACAAAGTAAACTATCACTGCCTCTTCTCCTTCAGCAATATTGTTCTGTAAAGATGATTAAGGTTTACAAAAGACGTCTTTCAGCAGTATTCATGAGTTTATGAATACTGCTGAAATACATATTTATATACTGTATATATATATTCTGCCAGACCGCGAGAGCATTGATAAAACTGATCCTCTGATAGCTCCTGTTTGATGCCCTTTTGCAATGTTGCTTTAGATCTTAGCAATTACAGTTTTAATAAACTACAAGTACCATTTGGATTATTACTTGGTTTGAATATTTCTCCTTTGACAGCCGACAGAAACATAACATTTGCCATGACTATTTGATAGCTGGGTGCAAATTGTTAGAGAGAAATACCATACCCCCTTTAACCTTTCATGACCTGTGGTTTTATTTGAATGCAATTATATGGAGCATTAAGCTCAATCTCCAACGCCGGCAGCGTGTCAGAGGGGGATACCATCACTGAGATGCAGCCCAACAAAGCGTGAAAACAGAGCATTTACGCAGACCACACGCAGTGTGTGGGTGGACTGTTGCTAGTAACCTTCTCAGCTGTGGGGGGATTCTGAAACTTCAGGGGAAAAGGAAAGCCCTCACCTCATCACTAACTCCCACACACTTCGCACTACATGCACACTGAAGTTCCTAGTGAGAGCCACACAATGTCTGTCGATCAGACTCTCACACGATGGCCACCACTGATCTGGTCAGGAGATGATGACATTACATAGTTTGGGGGGGATGCCCTCTAATATAGTGAATGCTTGTTTGCATTGTAGGTGTGACAATATGAAAAGGATCCCTCACTGGCTTCCCCCTGCTAACAAAGCCAGGTATACCAGATGCCCTGATGCCCCCAGCATTCTGAAACGTGGGCAATACGAGTCAACGATAACCGGACTGTCAAGACAACATGTTTTGCTGTGAATGTTTATGGGTTCAGTCAAAGATCCTGGCTAGCAAACGATGAGAGAAGCCAGTTAGGGGCGTGGTGACATGGTGACGTACTGTACTCGCAGAACTTACTAGGCCTTGGTATGAAGCTGTAAAGGTGCTGTTGTTCTTAGCGTCCTTGTTATTAATTAGGTCAGCACAGCCCCCCTGGTTGAAGGGGGCAGAGGGGACACAGTAGAAACCCCACAGCCCCACCACCAGATGAAAAGAAAATAACCGCAGTACACGTTCCATATGTTAGGGCAAAGGGTGAAAATGTGTTTTAGATTTTCCTCCTTTCCTCTTCTCTCTGGTCCTGTTTGATTCTGAGCTGGAAGCAAATAACCTCCATAGGGCTCCTATAACACCTCTCCATCCCTGGATTGTTCCTACGCTATGTGAGTGTGTGTGCATAGTGTGATCTGGTCCAACATATCTGTTTCTTCCTTCCTTTGGGTTTTAGCTAATCCACCTCTCCAGGCTTCCTTCCCAGAACACCGAGACCTTTCTAAAGAAAACAGGGCAGAGCGTCACCTTGGAAATCCCTCCACCTCACTCATTAAAGATAAGGATGAAGATGGAGTTGATTTTCCTGATTCAATTTAAGCCAATGAAACTT
>CAAKHC010002076.1:48162-99220 GCA_901007825.1 Macroramphosus scolopax | reverse complement strand
ATGATTCTACCTCATAACAGAAAGTCAAGGAAGATGTTAATGGCTGACACTTTTACACACCTTTTTTCACCTGCACACACACACACACACACACACACACACACATACATACATACTTAGACTAAATTACAGTAAAGCAATGACTTTAAGAGTTTGAATATAAACTTTCCAAAATGGAAGGACAACTTTAAGGGACAGAAATACAGGGATGTACACACACAACAAAGCACATAAACCCTGTTGGAGCAATGGAAACTTAATGTTTTGTCCATGTAATTTGCCAATTTTTTTATAAACTTTGTTTTGAAATTATTCTCAGTTGTCGGTTTGTAATGATGTTATTATGACCACAGCTGAACAACATAAACACATTCTGAATTCTATCTAAGCAAGTGGAGAGGTTTTCAGGAAGATAATTACTGTAACAACATAGGTAAAGATCATGAACTTCTATACATTCCCAGCCACAAACAAAAGAGATGATTTTCTGCAGGAAGTAAGCCTTCACAATAAAAGCTGATTCTAATTTCTTATACAGTGATGAGTACTTAGCTTAAAAAGAAACACATCAATTTAATTATAGGCATTAGAGATGGATATTCTCTACATATTTACATTGACACACATGAAACTTGAAAATAGTTTAAAAAAAACGATTTGTTTAACAATAACCGGACATAGGTTGCGCAATTACTCTATCAAGTTTTACTTTAGACGCGCTCGTTTTGAATCTCTGCGCCCCTTCCCACTCACGTGACAAGTGCAACGATCAAGGCATAGGGTTTTCCCTAACAGATAACTCACCAAAGTTAAGCTTAAAAACGCAAGAGACGGCGGTGGTTGAAGGATATGAGAAGGAAGGGGGTTATGATAAAACACATAGAACGTGCATGTGTTCATGCAAACCCCTTGAAAACGTACGCACACACGAAGACACCATGCAAACTCCACTAAGAAAGAACCCGGGACCTTTCTGCTGTGGGACAGCAACGACAACCACTGACCACCGTGTCGCCCGCAAAGAGCACCTACTGGGGTTCGGGGGGTGTGGTCGTGCTCCTAACTTCAGTTATTAGGAACTCCATTTATCATAACCAAAAGCAGTTTCCTTGTTCAGTGTCTGTTATTGCATCAGGAGCATCAGATATGACGGTGAGAGCTGCCCATGATCACACGGCATTAAACTGGTTTAAATTCATTGCAATCTGAGGATAGAATTATTTAATTTCCAATGAATTTAAACTATATAGTATTTCATTTGAAGCAAATGTCACAGGGTGCTACAAAACAAGCACAGAACAGGACAAAATTATATTTTTTTATTATACATATTAAGGAAAAGATAGAATCATAATCTAATATTAATAGCCTCGTTTTCTGAAAAGTCTGCTTTAACAGCTTTTCTTGTTCTGATCAGAAACCTGCACATTTTACATAATTAACAGTTTGTTTTACTTCAATTAATGGATTTCCCTCTGAAAAATTCATTGTCAGTGAAGTATAATACACTGTGTGCCAATTCCTACTATTTCTAAAGGCATTCATCATATTTTCTTAGGGCTTCAGTGTTCGGTTTTGGTTTATCCTAAACTCCACCCAGCCACTACAATCAAATTTGGACGTTTGTCAGTAAACGAGCTTACCCTACGTTCTTACTGACTGCCTGTCGGCGAATGAGATAAACAAAGAGCCGGTGACTTTTCAGGAAAACTGACAACATTCCTTAAGCTCATCGAAAACATGGAAACTGGTATGTTAAGGCCCATTTTATGCTGTTTTAGTCATGGTCGTTTGCGGCACTGAAAGGCTGGGTGCAGTCTGTATTTGAAAGCTAGACGATGACAACTGAAGGAGCTAATAGGCTAAGTTAGCATTCCTTGAGTTAGCATGCATGCCTCCTAGCATGACTTTGCCGTCGTTTCTGCTACGTTAAGACATCATGCCAAAGTATAGTCAGCGTGGTTTCACTATCCCACCTTCAGAAAGAGGCAGCTAACACATGTTTAATCCAGGGTTCAAGGCTGCTGTCAGCCACTGGAACTATACAATTTTGATTGCTAGCTAGTCGAGGACGGAGTTGGAGATAGCAGTTCCTGTCAAACTGGCAAATGGAAATAACGTAAATTCCTTTAAGAGGGGTTAAAAGTAACTTCAGATAATAATTGTTTCCAGGTTTCAGCTTTTTTTTGTAGATGTTAACGGTGAGTAATGCAGTCCAAGTTATTCTCAAGCGGGGATTGAATTGTTTGATTATCATTATCGTTAATTAATGTTAACTTCAGGTTTCAAAAGCACGTTTCATGGGCAGAAGTTTTTCCTTTGGTCAGAGTTTTTTGTTTTAACATTTGAAAATATGGAATACATTTTTCCTGTACAATGCACAATAGTTTTATGATCCTCTGAACTTTGGACTGTGTTTGTGTCAGCCAGTGTGGAGGTGTACAGAGCCTCTACTGTTTGGCTTCTTGCCATCCATACGTCATCCTTTTGGACAGTATTGGGCATAATAAAGTGCTTAACCGATATAAAGCCGGTTACTCAACCAGTGATGTGTAAATTTGCATGTCACCCTGGCTGCCTGTGTTTGGCCCCTCTCCATAGAAATCCACTGTGATGTCTGTACTCACCATTCATGCCCTCACTTGTTGAATATCAGCCTTATCTACTAATTAACTGATCCTGTAGTTAAGTTCAGTTTTCGTAATATTTTCTTTGACATACACTCTTCCTGTGTATCCAAACTCATCAGTGTCAAAATCCAACTGTTTTGTCACAGGTAATTAACGTCTTGTCAACAGACCAACCCATGTATTGTTTGTTATGAAAATATTCTCTACCTCAGATCGGCTTCTGCTTTTTTTCATAATATGAGCATGGTAGTTAATGAAGTTTGACACTGTCCTAATCTTCAGCTTTATGTCAATGGAAAGTACCACAATGCATCTGAGAGAGAGCTGGTTGGAACTCTAGGCAGCATGCATGACTAGTCAATGTCCCTCTCGATATTTAATAGCTCTGCACTATTATTTGATGGAATTACGAAGTGCACACCAGTGCCAGTTTGATTCTGTCAAAGTGTGGACCCCTCCTTCCCCTGTCCGGGGCACTAAACAAACCTTCCTGTGTGTTCTTCTCACAGATGTAGCCCAAGAGAGCATCTATAGTACTAAAAAAACTAAGAATACTTGAATCGTCCCTTTCTGCTTTGAGTGTTTCCCTCTTTTCCAAGAAAGTCATTCATTCTTTATCAGCTCCCTTACTGTAATTGTGCTCAGTATCTTTAACAGAGTTATTATCCACTATAATCTTTGTATAGATGGTAGGAAAAAGATCCTCCAGACAATTGTAGTATTCAATAAAGGATGTGCATTTTGGTTTATGGCTATTGATCTGCCATTTTCCAGGCATTATTGTGACAACTGAGTGGGTGAGTGCTCATAAATTAGATCTTAAGTGGGAATTGTGTATGCTAAAGTGCGCAGAAAGAGTCATGGGAATTGGAACAACAGGAAATTCCTCCTTTTATTTATTTGTCTGTATGTGTGTATATTTATATATATCTTCCTTAACAAAGTAGCCATTTGTGCTGCTGTTACCT
The DNA here is from genome assembly GCA_901007825.1 of Macroramphosus scolopax. Taxonomy (NCBI): domain Eukaryota; kingdom Metazoa; phylum Chordata; class Actinopteri; order Syngnathiformes; family Centriscidae; genus Macroramphosus; species Macroramphosus scolopax. The sequence goes on along the minus strand of CAAKHC010002076.1, from coordinate 95,622 downwards.
TCAATCTTAAAACATTAAAACTGTCTTTCTTTCTTCTGTCTTTCATTCCTCCCTTTTTATCTCCCCCTTCCTGCTCTTCCAGGTCTGAGTCAGGAGAAGGTAGCCACCTTTCTCAAGCGCCTGCGGGCGGAGCCACGCTACCTATTGGCCCAGAATGTGTCAACTTGCATCGACCCGTTGGAGGTTTGTCTGCACCGGCAGACTGTCCAGGATACTGTACACATCTTCCAGCACTCTATCCCCACAGAGGGCAAGCCTATCACTAACCAGAAAAACTCAGGTACAACATCATGTAGCACAGAAACATTCATAACCAGGAGTCCAATGGAAAAACAAAGGTTATATACCGATATATCGATATTTGCCTTTCACAGGCACGAAAACTTGATATGAAAACCTTTCAGATCACTATTGTGTACATAAAATTATTGATCAGTTTGACATGCATTTATTAAGTTTAGATTGAATATTGAACAGTACCATGTGATGAAATTAGCTCCACTAAGACAGTGTTTAATGTAACTCGCATATAAAAATCAGTGAAGTAATAATTATGAAGTGTAACACTATAAATTGGGGAATTTTACATAATGAGTTCTTTTGATGCTTCAAGTACATTTGGCTGAAAGCATTTGCTTTTATTATGTAATATTTTTATTGTGTATGTATAAATGGGAGCTTAACGATATATCCATTTTCCAGTTTCCGAGTTACATGTAAGTGTGTAATGATGCATGCGAACTCAGTTCAACTGAGTGTGGAGCAGAGGAAGGAATGCTGATGCATCTACAAAAGTAAACAAACTGTTAGTTCTCTCTAACCAGCATATTTATTTTATTTTTTTACTAGGGAGATGTTGGATCTTCTCGTGCCTCAATGTCATGCGACTTCCCTTCATGAAGAAGTTTAACATAGAAGAGTTTGAGTTTAGTCAGTCCTATCTCTTTTTCTGGGACAAGGTAAGCTTTAGAACCACACATCCGCACTGTACTCATTCTTTGTTTTCATTTGTTTTTATATTCACTGTACTGAACATTTGTCAGTGGCATTTGGTGTTTAGAGCACATCACTGGTTATGTCTAGGTGTCTCCTCTTCAGTCAGTTGTGCGTGAGTGTACGCATGCATACGCAGTGTGAATTTTTTTTATGGCGCTCTTCTACTATACACATTGTTCGACTAAAACCCTCTTTTGTGGGTTGTGGTCATTGCTCTTTCAGTGCCATCGTCACAGTGACACCACGCTAAATGTTTTCATCTCTCTGTCCCTTCTCTCTCTTGCCTCGTGTCTTTTTCTTCCACATGTTTGTAAAAGTGGTGGATCCATGGTGAAGAATGTTTCTTTGTGACTAGTGCCAGCACACATTGCTGGCACGTAGAGTTTGAAGTGCAGTGCTGATTAAATATGAGTCAAGATTCTGCTTTGGCACATCTTTTTTCTCACCTCTCACCTAGTGTACTGTTTACTTGTAAAATCAGAAAGTTTAATTTGATACCAGCGACCATGTTGAAAACATGTGGAGCCAAAACTGACACTAAGGGAAAGACCCTTCTGGCTCCCATAGGTTTATCTGAATGGTGTGGTGAGGGGTTGCAATATCCAAATTCACCCCTAGATGTCACCAGATCCTACATGGACCTTTACGTCATACACTGTCTGAGTCTGCATTTTATTCAACAATGTGGCATTATTATATGATCGTTAATCTGTTTTCTACACATAATCACCACATCTCTCAATCTTTTCCATTCCTGTTGCTGCAGGTTGAGCGTTGTTACTACTTCCTCCAGGCCTGTGTGGAGACGGCACAGAGGAAGGAAGCAGTGGACGGACGCCTGGTCCAATTCCTCCTCTCCAATCCAACCAATGATGGAGGACAGTGGGACATGCTGGTCAACCTCATTGGTTGGTTTTCATGATGCATGATCACAGCAACAACAAATGAATGTTAAATAATTAGATCACCTGTGTAATTTCAAAGGTATTTCTTTAATGTTTCATGTTTGTGGAATAAACTGTACGAACTATAATTTTATAAATCTTCAAACAATACAAAAACTGGGGTTTGATCAAATATTGAATTGGTTGGACCAAAGTATGGTTTAAAAAGTTGTTTTCTCTGCTCCTCTTCAGAAAAGTATGGCGTAATTCCAAAGAAATGCTTTCCAGAGTCGCACAGCTCGGAGGCCTCACGCAGAATGAATGACATTCTCAATCATAAGGTGATATTGCACTCAAGTTCATGTAAGGCCCAAGCAATTAAGTCATGTTATCCACGAGGAAGTGCTGAATGTTGTTTTTGTTCACTGTGTCTCATAGCTGAGAGAATACTGCCTAAGACTGAGGAACATGGTGGCCAGTGATGCTACTAAATCTGAACTGTCTGATGCAATGGACACCATGATTGAAGAGGTGAGACTGAAAGAGCACATATACCCGTTTCCTGTGTAATATTTTCAATTTTGTGAATTTCTACTTTTTTTAGGAGCTCAGTATGTGACTGGGGACTCAACTTAGTTCCCATATATTAGTTCTAGGCACCAGAAGAAATCCCTGCTTAGAGGTTGATAAAGAAACAACATTTCAGGAACTATCAGAATTTGTAAAACTGACTGAAAAACATCAAAAGAATTATCTGTTTTTCTTTCACTACTTAAATTTGAAATCGTATTTCGTTGCAGATCCCCATGTAGCATATTTTTCAGCTCTCTCTCTCTCTCTCTCTCTCTCTCTCTCTCTCTCTCTGTTGTAGTAGTAGTAGTAGTAGTAGTAGTAGTACGCATGCACGTGATACAAGCACACTTGGCACACCACAAGCAGAACATCGTCCAAATGACAGTGCATTTTTGCTCCAGGGCTTTGAATAGTGAGTCTGTCTGTGACTATCATATGGAGTTCGATTGTCTTTTTCCCGCAGTCAAATGATGAAGATATTTTCAAACAGAACCAGACGAAATGCACAAAAGTCGTGTTGCTTGCTTGAATGCGATTTCGGAAAGGACACACAAACAGAAGTCTCCATCCAATTAGATCTAAAATAATCAAAGAGAATACATTTTAAAATCACACGAAAATGCTGACTCATGTATGCATGGATGCTGAGTGAATGACAACAACTTGAAAAATGTTTGTAGCTCAGACCTTGTTTACCTTTTGTAATGCTGTTCTGTTCACCTGCGTTCTTTGTATTGGCCAGCAGGGGGCGGCCCCACTATTTGTAAAAGAAGGTCTGATGTGAGAAAATAACCCTGCTGTTGCTGTGAGATCGATTGATGCTCAAGTGCTTTGGCTTACCTGTTGTGTCTGGTTTTAAAAAACAAAATAATCCCTAATAGTTGATTTCAGTGTTTGTAGTACATGAATTTATTCACGGCTTCTTGTTGCAATATCAACAATGAGCTCCTCTTACTGAGTTGTTTTCTATTGTATAATAGTACAGCTGTGTGCAGCGTATTGACTTGCCAAACTCTAGCCTTCAAAACAGGAGTGATGTGATACTCACTACATCGTCTTACTTGTAAGATATAAAGAACAAACACACTGCCCTGTAACAGACATAACACATGTTAGAGAGTGGCTGGCTGTATGTGGGACCAGTCAGTCAATCAGTCTCCCATTGAGACTATTACACACAGTACAGGGGTCTGTTAGAGCAGCCTTTGTTGTTAGCTGTTTGGTTGTATTGTGCTGCTGGCTAGTTGCTTGTTTAAACAGTCTCCTGTATCTCACAGCGCCTCTATGGATGCCCAGTCATTACCGCACACACACACACATGTTTTGCAACAGTAAAGACTGCTCCCACCACGTCAGGTTGGGGGGGCTGATGCTTGTCAGTGTGTTTGTTTGTCCACCTGGAAGTGGTTTGTTTTGCGAAACACCACCCTGTCACGGACGCTGGAGATGGAGGATTTGATCATGTCTAAAGAACGACTAGGGTACAGCATCAGTTATGACCATCAGTAAGAGTTTTCACAGGTATAGGTCATGTTGGTATTCTATTTTCAAAAGTAAGATTCAGTTGAAGCTCATACAAAAGAACTTATCTTGGTTTAGATGCCAACTTAATAAGTTTCAATACCTATGCTGCACCAGTTATCATACTAGGAGTCATAGTTGGTTATTTCAACATCAATAAGGACAATATCTGAGCTCTATTGTTTAGCCAGTGGTTCAATAGATAGAATAAATAGTGTATCATCAAAGGCATTAAGTAAAAATATGCTGATTGCAGCTTCTTTAACTCAGCATTTGCATTTCTATTTTTCGTGGATTGAATATCTTAGTTTATTGGCAAAACAAGCCCTATGAAGGTTAGTTCTTAACTTAAGGATTACTTGATTAACTGAACAGATAGCCAATAATATTCTGTAATTGTAATGGCATCGTCAAAGTCAATCATACAAAATGTTCCATAAACTACATGCACTTATAAGAACGACCCCCACTTAGAAGAAATACACCGTTTACAAACCATGTTGTATGAGCCTTTGCCAGAATAATATTTTTAAGCCCAGTGTGTTTGTGGACTTTTAATGTTTATTGGGTTTACAGACAAAGTCAGTGTTTATGTGTGTTTGTGTTTCGGCATTTGTAGTTTGACTTCTTGGACACTCACAGCCAGTATAGTACTGTTTCCCATCAGTAGGAGCATGTGTTTCTCAGGATCAGAGTGCCACGTCAGTCCTACTTTGGCATGTGTTGAGGTGATGCTGTCCATCCACTCTACGTAGCCTCTGATTGGGCCCTGGTCTTCATCACCCCTGCCCTACATGTACACACGCACACTCACACACACACAGGACAAGCAACAGAGATCAACGTCTCTGCTTCGCTTACTGAAACCAGGGTGCATAGATCTCTTTGCATGTCAGGAATCTATTGTATTGGTTCACACTGGTCTAAAAACATGCATACCACATTTATCTTAAAAGGTTTGCCATAAAGGCACAAACAGTTTTAACATGCACCTGCAGTAAGAGTGTGTAAACTGGCCCTGTGCACCCTGACAGTCTTTACTGCGGCTGTTTGGATGACAGTATCCATATCCTGCATTATTGAGGCCGTGGGGATTAGTTTAAGTTTCAAAGCCAGTGTTTCGCTTTCATGGTGTATCTGGTGTGTTTCTCTGCTCTTTCCCTCTCACTTACATAGACACGTAGGCAACACACATGCAGCCACATAAAGGGCAGTATACATGCACGTACAGGGCTTCACACATACACATGTGGTATCCCTCACGCCACAAGTGTACCCCTTCCATGCTCCATTGCGTCATGGAATCAGAAACACCGTGTGCGGGTCTGTTCTTGGCTGTGAATGCCCGAAGTGATTCTTCAGACAAGTCTAATTTATGAGACAGCCGTCACCTCACGGTGAGACCCTCTCGCTCTGAGCCACTGGCTGAAGGCTCTGCTGTTCGATGTGTTGTCAATGCCTGTGTTAGTGTTTGGGACCGTAACGATCGTCCTAGCACGTCTCAGTTGTCCATTTACATTTGTTGAATATCTTCCTTGAGTTGTTGGAATTTTATCATTGACCACATGTGTTGAATGTTTACAAGACTTGAAAGTTTAATCAAAACCCAGCTCATTTTTAACCAAAATTGTTTGCATGGTGTCATTTGCTTACTCTCACAAGTCCAGCTCCTTGACAACAGTTATGAATTAATTTCAGGTCAGGAATGAGGCGCATGTTGTGTGTGTTTGGCATCAGATGGATGGGAACCAACTTCAAACTCTTGATTATATCTCAAGTAACTTGATCCTCCATTATTTGTTGGATCATTATAGTTATGGTATTTGACAAGATAAAAAATGATTCACTCCAAGCCAAATGTTATTTTTCTGCATACCGTACATTTTTTTTCTTAAACAACAAATGTGTCCTGACTATCCCCTTTGATTGTGATTTGTTTAGGTTCATAAATGAAGAAAACGTACAGAGGTATGCCAGCCGGTCAACACAGGAACACAGATGTTGTCAAACATTAGCCACGGTCATCCCCAATAGCGTGCAGCCAGTCAGCTTCATGTTTGCAGCAAGACACGCAAACATGGTTTGTCACAGAATTGAGACAGACCAAAGGCGGACCTTCCTGTAAAGAAAAAGCTGCCTCGAATCAAATGTATGTGTACATGCCCCGCCCATACACGCAGCGGCGCCGGTGTTTTGCATGTTAGCTAGGTAACAGTGCGGTGGAGTTTTGGACAGGTGTGATACTGGTGTGTGGCCACAGCGTGCACGTTTGATGTTGCCTCACAGTGGTCCACAGTGTACTCAGGGAGTTTGTGCGTATGCCCAGACACATGAAAAATTAGAGGGAACATTGCCTGGAAGTTATGTTCATTTTCCGCCTAACAAGGTCATTGTCTGGGTTGTGCGCACAGTTTCTGAAAGCTCAACACCAGCCTGCTCTCCAGTGGCCTCACTATTCTCCAGAAACGCCCACTGTTTAGCATCTGTTAGTCGTTCTGGACCGTCGGTTCAGCGCGTTCCTTTCCCTGAGAATACCTGTCAACTCCGCAGAGTTCTTGGAGAGAAACGGACAACCGTGCACAAGCCTCAATCGATTATGTTTTCACTATTTGTGAAGGAGTTTCACTGAGTTACGAAATGCAACTGGTGGGTTACACACGCTAGTGAAAGGGAACATTGACCTCCTGTGCAATAAATGCAAATTGAAAAAACTGAGCAGATCATGAAATTACTTTGAGAAATACTACATAGTTGCCCAAATATAACCAGCAAAAATATGATTTAATTCAAGTGTGCTGTGTTTATGTAAGTTGTGTTTTTTTTTTACTCTCCGTTCTATCCTCCTCTCCGTATCCACATCTCTTGCTCCCTCCCTCCTTGTCACTCGTTTATGTCTGTCATTGAGCCGGCAGGTGTTTCAATATTGAACCCTCTTTGATGTCACAGTGACTGTTTATTGTCTGACGGATGTCTTTGTCGGCTTTGCTTTCCCCCTCACCTACTTTATTTGCCTTACCAGGGGAGGATGAACACTGGCATGACGTGCATTAAGGGAGAGGCCTACTGTATACCTCAGACATCTCAGAGAAGAATAGCAAAGTGAATGGAAAAGTTAGAATTATTTGTGGAAGAAAGAGACAAAAATAAGATATTAAGAGAAGACTGGTGGTCAACCAGTAACGGAGATGTCTTGTCAAGGTGCTGAGAGCATCTGGGCAAACACAGACCAGACAAAAGACTGGACCTTTTGCCATGAAGTCTTGCCAACAGGACAGTCCAAACAATAGTTGCATAAAGTGGAAGCTGGCGGTCCGAGGCTGAACAGATGCCTTTGTTGACCCGCCACATGTGTGGCATTTTTTTGTCAGTAAAGTTGTGAGTTGTACGCATTTCTGTGATGAAGATGGGGATTTTATTCCGTAGTTTGTGTAAGAAAAGGCAAGTCTGAATTCAGTATATGCATATTAAAGTGTGGCTGTATGTGTGGGTACAAGCCAATAAGAGTTCTAAAGTTCTAAGGAATGCCCACTTTAGTTAGTCAAAGCAGTAAGAGTGTGATGACTCATCATTTATTCACTCACTCCTAGTATTGTGCACACGACACACACACACACACACACACACACACACACTTTGATTACTCTCAGGTTGCACCTCTTTCATCTACTTTGAAAACTGACTATGATGAATCTTAATTTCTCAGCATTTGGTGTTTATGGAGTCCTGAGAGAAGAGAAACTACGATGGGAGAAATGAAAAGCATGAGGGGAAAATTCCAGAGATGGCTTTATTGGAGGTTAAAAGAGCCAGATTAACAAAAAGGCCCAGTCCAAACGATCTGATTTAGCCCACAAGACCTCTGTCTGAACTTGAGCGCAGCAGGAAGACACACATGAAGGGAGGGGGAAAGGGTGTGGGTACAAATTGGGAAATGGAGGGGAGGGACACTGTGTATAGAGAGTAGGAGGAAAATGTAGGGAAAGTTGGATGGGATGAGAGAGGCCCAGGCAGTTATGGCTGAGTGTATGCAGAATCCGACTCGAGGTTGGAGGGTTTATAGGAGCACTCATTAAAAATATGACCCTATTTCCAAACTTCCCTCATAAAGTCCCTGAAGGCAAGAAGTACACATGTGACTGTTAAGTTTGATTCATTGTAGTCTTTTATACAGTAAATGTGTAGTGTTATAGCAGGTAAAATAATACAAATGTGTGTCTTTTGCTTCTTAAATACCACACATAAGTAACCACTAACCGCGTTTAAAAACGCAGTGCAGTTGGTAAATTAGCATTTAAACTGTGTGTGTGCTGTGCAGGTGTTCCGAGTGGCCAGCGTGTGTCTAGGCAGCCCTCCTGAGACCATCTGTTGGGAGTACAGGGACAAGGACAAGAACTTCCATCGCATGGGACCTCTCACCCCCCAGGAGTTCTACAGGGAGCACGTCAAACCCCTATGCAACATTCAGGACAAAGTATGTGGGCTCCTATGAAGCTGCGATGCTCTTCCTGTTGGTCACTGCCATGCCGAACCGCTGTACAGTCATTGAGCTTGTATACCTTTTATCCTCAGATCTGCCTTGTGAACGACCCCCGACCCCAGAACCCTTATGGGAAGCTGTACAGTGTGGAGTTTCTGGGTAACATGGTTGCGGGTCGCAGCACTCTGTACAACAATCAGCCCATCCAGCTTCTTAAAAAGGCTGCGGCAGAGTCCATCAAGGAGGGGGAGGTATGTTGTTTGTTTGTAAAAGTGCCTACATGTATAAGCTTCAGATCTGAACCTACCTGACTGCTGTCCTCTCTCTTAGGCGGTGTGGTTTGGTTGTGATGTCGGGAAACACTTCCACGGCAAGCTGGGCATTAATGACATGAATGTGTGAGTATCATGTAGAGACACAATGTGTGCAGTCATGGGCAAGAAATTATCTGAAAACAGATATGCCAAAGAAAATTGTGCTGCATCATTAGCAAGTTTCTAATAAAAACAAAACAAAGACCATGTCATCTTCAAAACACATCTCCATAGCACTACTAGTTTTATGTTAAGTGATTTTTGTTCATATCAGTTAATGTTAATAGCAGGGCCACTCTTCTCTTCTCTTCCCTTGTCTTGTTTCTTCTAATTAATAAGATATTGAAATTCATAACTATTACATGTTTGCATTGGCTGATTGGCTGATTAGCATCAAGCCCGCCACCTTTCTAACATCTGAAAATCAATTTCACAATAACAATAGCCATTTCTATTTGCCAATGTCTTATCCCCGACTTGTTTTTGCTATGTTGATGATAGCGGGGGTCACATGATCAGACCTCATCTGTCCTCATGAGACTGTCTGTCTCTCCACGGGGGAAGCGTTGTTCATCTTTGCCCAGCATCTGTGTCTGAGTTGCTGGCGCCACGCTTAAATTCACCTACTGAACCCAACCAGCATGGTGCCAAGCTTCTGTTACGTCTCTGCTGAAGCTCATCTTTCAGGCTGATCTGTGCCAGTGGATTATAACTGTAATGAGACTGAGGCTAAATGGAGCCTCATTTCTATAGGCAGGCCGGAGCAAGAATTGAAAAGAGATGTAATTTTGCTCATGTAGAATCCCAGACTAACAGTTCTACCAAAAGGAGATTTGAGCCATATTCTAGGATTGCACAGTAGTTTGATAGTAGAGACAAGTACCCATCAGAACTGTGATGTATTTACATTTTCTCTTGAAATGATCTGTATTGATGGGAAACATGAACCAGATCAGGACAGAACAAGGACTTTGGTGAAATTAGTGGTCAGAGTTTATAATGTTTATAATGTGTCTTTTTGCCTGCAGTTTCAACCATGAGCTGGTGTTTGGAGTTTCAGTGAAGAATCTTTCGAAGGCAGAGCGACTGATTTATGGAGACTCTCTCATGACCCACGCTATGATCCTCACTGCTGTCACAGACAAGGTATACTCACTTGCACAACAACATACAGGTGTGTGACTGTGGAAATCCGCACAGAGACCAGAACGAATACACACATTGAGTTTCCCAGGGTTTTACTGCATCAAAGCCTTGCTGAGTGTTAAAGCTGCTTTAATTGGCTGCAGTGTTTCATGGCCCAGTCAATTTCCCCTCTTGTAAGTAACACCAGCTGTCAGGACACTTTCTTCTGGTTATCTCTCCATCATCTACTCTTTTTTTCCCCTCTCTCCCAGGATGGAAAAGAGGGCTACGAGAAGTGGAGGGTGGAAAACTCCTGGGGCGATGATCGTGGAAACAAAGGTGACCACCTTTACTACTTTTTCCTTTCCTGTGGGATGTGATGTTTTTGACTCTGCTGGCAGGTCTTGTGAGTGGTTTGGTTTGGAGAGCTGAGGACTGATTCCCATCCAATTCATTACAAATTGTGAGATGAGACAAAATGTTACATCTTAAGTCAAATTTCTTAATTTCTTAGGAAATATCACTTAAATACGCTTCTAATAATTTTATGGTTCTGTTGATTTGCATATATATATATATATATATATATATATATATATATATATATATATATATATATATATATATATATATATATATATATATATATAAGAGTGGGCATTGGATTTATGGTATTTTCCTTGCACATATTGTCCACTTGTTTCTTTCTAAAATTTTATCACATGAGGAAAACTTATAATATGCTTTCACCCATTTCTGGTCCTGAGAAAGTATTTGTTCTTTTGCAGCTGCGTCTCCAACTTTATTTTTCTCACTCACAGTGTCTCCTAATCAACTGTTATCTTGTTTGTGTCTATTGGAATTAAGAAGAGATTTAGACGGATAATTTCCTGTCTGTTGCTACTTCATGAAATTATAATTGACTGTGTCCGGTGTCATACGACACACAAAAACACACAGACGCACATTGCTGTGGTTTTTGACCTCAGTGCCTCCGGGTTGCATACACACACACGCTTATAGAATGAGCTCATCTCTAATCTGGCATACAACTCTATCGATCTTGAACTTGTAGTTGTAGCTTGTTGTACTTGTAGCCCATAGTTGATGCTTACTGGGAACCTTTGAACATGACAGTTTAGTTTTTAATGAACAGATTATTCAGTTGGAACTACTTTCGCCAAGGTGGTTACATGTTTTCACCTGCGTCTAGTTAATGTTGGTCTAGTTACCAGTAAGTTATTCTGTCATGGACTGAGGAGAGCAGTTCTATATGGGACAAGCCCCACAACACAGCAGGTAGTCCACTTCACTGTCTGCTGCTGTTATTCCCTCTTTCCTTTCATCTCTGTTTTCAATCTTCCTCTGACCCCTTCTTCCTCTCCTCTCCATCTCTGGGCTTGACATTCCACTGAAAATAAGAGGAGAGTAACTCAGGTCAGTCATGCATCGTCTGGCAACACACTCATACAGTGCCGCATACACAGAGAGACTCGCACATATACACACACAACACGATATGTGCTTGAACCCAAAAGCCCCAGTGACTTGTGGGAAAACATGTGAAAGCCCCTCAGTCAAATCAAATATATTTCACGCATATCTTATTTCAAATACACCAGCAGATGAGAAAGGCCAGGGCCTCCAGCCCGTCCACAGCCAAATTAATAAAGTTTTTGAGAACAAGCGTTTGAGAGAATTTGGAGTTCACTTGGGAACCAAGTGGCTTTGTTTGTTGACAAAAGCTGAAGGGAAAAAGAGATGCACGACAGACTACAGAGCATGCATGAGGAAGATGAACCAGAAATAGAACAAAGTTAGAATACATTTGAGGTGATTTTGGAAAGATGGCGGAGTAATTGGAAGAGAGAGGTCACAGCTACGGTGCAGAGGGAGCGAGTGGAGTGTTTATAAGGTTTGCAATAGTTGACGTCTCCCTTTAGGTCTTTTAATATTCTCCCTGACCTTGCAGGAGTCTCTCATGAGGTTTAACTCTCTGTGTCCTCCATCTTTAAGCCCTCACACAGCTGGGTCTGCTCCCTCTGCTGCTTATACTTTTACACTGTTTTAGGCAAATGTTTGGCAACACACTCTGAGGTTTGTCTTTTCAATTAAATAGGACTGTAGCCTGAAGTGGTCTCAGTAACATGTGTCAAGAGTTCAGTCTGAGCTCTAAACCAGTCTGACATGGAGAAGATTGACTGTTATTGCCCCTGGATATGATTTGTTACAGACTAACTAAATGTAGAGTGAAAATTTCCTTTGTAGTGGACATGAGAGACTCTTAGGAGACGCTTTTTAAAATATGCTTCTAATGCCATTGTCATTGTTTTTCACCAAAACCACAAATATCTGTTCCTCCTTCCCATTGAGGATCCTGGTTGTTTTTCCATGAAAATGTTTTTTTTCTTACCGCACCTCTTCGTTTGCCATCTATTCGTAAATTAATCCAATTGGAAAGTGATGATGTTTTCACCTATGTGTCAATGCTCAGTCCCAAAAACACTAATTTACTGCTTTTAGTGAAGGAAATGTCTAAAGCGTTCTCTAATCTTAAAAAGAAATTTCAGATCTTCACAATTTCTCAGTCACGGTTACGTGTTGTAGATTTCAGCTCAAGATGGAAAGACTTCTAGCTTATACTACATCCATCTGCTCAGAGAGAGGACAGTCAGCCTATCCCTAAAAACAAATAATGACACCCAACACACACACACCGCCATGCCACCCAACACGTGGGTTCCAAGAAGCTCACATCAACACACAGTGAGAACCAGGCAACATGCCAACTACGATTTGCGTACTTGGAAGAAGACGCATACACAACACACACTCCCGGAGACGGACAAGCCATTCCTAATACATTGTTTTGAGCTGTGGCATGTTCTTGCGGTTACACTGACGTCTTCAACAACTCGACAGCGGGTGGGATCCTCTCGTTTGCTTAACTCTGAACATGTGACGAAGGAATAGAAGAGGCACAACGGGGTAATACATTGGAGTTGCTCAAAGTCGTTGTTGCTAGACGGCGGCCTCGGCTCCTGTTCGGATTCAGCTACCTTTTATGTATGTTAGAACTTTGTGTTACTTAAATTCTTAATTTTAGTGCGGTGGCACGACCACTTCCAAAAGAGATTAGTATGCTTTCATAACCAGATTTGCCTGCTTTCACCTCTGACCACACACACACACACACACACACACACACACACACACACACAGAGGGATCGAGACAGACTTTGTTATCAGGCTGGGCGTACAGAGGCGACAGCAGAAGTGTTGAATGCATATTGTACTTTAGGGTGGCGTACTATAAACCATGAGAGGCGGCAGGCTTTCTCTTCCTCCACTCCTGAAACAATAGAGTTTATTCTGAAACGGCACCTAAAAGCAATTCAAACGTGTGTGTGTGTGTGTGTGTGCATGGAAAATATGTTCTTCTCTTTTGTTAAGTCTCTTAGCAGTGCTCCCTACTCCTCCCTTCTCAGTGAAAGAGGAGTAACGATAATTAGTTTGATTAGTGCAATGATGTGTAGTAATCAAGTATTTTTTCACCATAACAATGTGTTGTGATTTGGAGAAACTGACAGATTGACTTTGGCCTCTTTCCTCAAGTCATGCTATTTTAGCGAAGACAAAGGAGAACCACTCCCACCTAAAGAAAAAAAGGGAGAAGCCGTCAAATGTTTCTGCACAAAACAATCTTAAACTATCATGACAGACCTGGGGAAATAGCAATTTCCAGGAGTATAATTAGTAGAATAGATAAAGCCAGAACATTTTGGAGAAGTCATCACTAATTTCACTCACCAATGCCTGTACATTAGAGGAAATGTGGTTCAGTTCAGATCGCCTGAAGAAAATCTCTACTGGTTAATCTTAACTTCAATTCTGTATCAAACACAGCTTGTCGTTCGTTTTATTTAAAAATACTGACAGGGATTTTTATTGCTATTTTTTTTGGATACGCAGATGTTTCAGAGAAGGTATGGTCATGACATATATCCTTCAAGTTAACTGAATATATTGATAATGTTATACACCAATGTCCAAAACTCTTCGGTTGGCGTTTTCTCCACTGCAGTACAACCACCGGTTTACTCAGGCTGTGACAAGAAGGGCGAAGGCGAGTCGTGTCTGAGTGCCAATTAATATTTTCTAAATGAAATAAACTGTTGGGTTCTCGCACACAATTTAAGCTGTATCAGCAGAGGAAGAAGTGAATGGAAGAGTCATGTCATGTTTGTATGACGGAAGCTTTGGAGACACTGAGAGTTGGGCTGGTGATGTGTGATCCAGTTTATTTATTTTGCGTTATATATATTTCATGAGAAGAAAATCTAGACACAACTGATTGCTTGTCTTCCCTCTCTGTCTCTGTAGGTTACCTGATCATGACAGACGAGTGGTTCTCCGAGTACGTGTACGAGGTTGTTGTAGACAAGAGGTTCCTCCCCGCTGATGTCCTGGATGTCATGCAACAAGAGCCCGTTGTACTCCCTGCCTGGGACCCGATGGGAGCCCTGGCATAACGGTTGAACTCCAGGTTTTAGCCCCAATCTCTGGTCTATTCGACTCCGCCCTCTTCCTTGGCTGCTTTTACCTCTCCAATATCCCCCCCCCCCCACACCTCCTTTCAAAACAGCCTGTTCTTCTAGACAAAATAATAAAGATTTTGTTTTCTTTTTTACTGGACTGCTTGTGTCTTCTGTCTCTTTCCTCCAAAGGTCTGGAGGATTAAACTGACACACTTTGTACGCCTGCTTGTCCGAGATGATTTATTGTGATGTAAACACCCCTTTCATTTAAAGACAAGGCAGCATCACAAGCCAGATTTAAGAGCTCAGTAGATTCAATCCGACGTGGTGACATGTGTTGACAAATGTTTTAAAAGGCAGTCACCAGTGCTGTGTAATGCCACTGACAAGCCAGCTGTCTGCACTGCAGTGATTCTGTCTACATTTGTAGATATGATTGCGCCCACAGCTTTATCAGTCTAAATTCTCTGACCTGAGCAGACAGGCAGTGTGAAGTGATTTACACTTCAAATAGTACACAATCTCCGTCGCAAACTCTCATTGTAAATAGTCTAACTTACCCTGCAGAGTAGGTGTACATGCATATACAGTATGTTTGTTTGTACATCCCATCTGTATCCCCCCCTGATTGAGTATCTTAGGAATGCTAAGAGCAGCTATACTGCTGCAGGTCTTCAATCCCGAGCACTTCCTTCACAGACTCTGCAATCACTTCTCAGCTATGTTCGTACTCTTCCTGCTTTCAAACTCCTGCCATGTAGAGATTGACCTCTGACCTCCCAGCAGTTGACCTATTGCCCTGAGGGTGGATGTGCGTCTCGTCACAAGACTTCCGACTGCACATTCATAATATACTTGCTTCTCCATTTCCACTTAACCCCAACAACTCGTGGCTTTAATTGGACTTGAGTCTTAAAGCTCAAATACAAGACTTGATGCTCCCTGCAAGCTCAAAATGTTGAAAAAAGGATGCTAGGAAATAGAGAATTTCCCTGATTATAGATCCGCTTTGGATCAATCTATCAGCTGCCAATAAGAGAAGTAAAGTGTGAACGGTATAGGTCACCCTTATACAAAATGTAATCTCCTCATTGAGTACTCCAATCCATATGCAAATATTCCAATGTCATTAAAAAGTCTGTTGCTAGCACTTCTTCACTGGAGGTCTCCACATTTTTTATAAGTGTCTTACGTTTGTTCCAAAAATAGTGATGTTACAAATCTTGCCTGTAGGTCGACCCCTCAAACTCAGATGTGTTTTGGGCACAGAAAAACATTCCTCCCTCAGAAGATGAATGTAGAAACGGCCTTTTCCACGTCAATCTCTGCATGTATATCATTCCGCACGGTGAAGCTGAAGCATCCAATGAAAGAACAAGAAGAAAAACACAGTTCTGAGAGGAGGGGGGCTTGAAGTAGTCTTGAAAAATGTGCCTGCCACTGCAGACAGATGGATGGTGTTATGAGATTTAACTGTCGACTGTGAGAAAGTTGATGTACAACATGACCAAAAATGTATTTCCTAGAAAACTTCCCTCAGAGGAATTGTGTTTTCTTTTATCTGGGTTTGTTTTACAGGACAGTCCATATTGTAAATCTTCAGTGTAATCCTCTGTTCAAAAGGAGATGGGAGTCGACTCTTATATAGCAGATGTAGGTCTAAAGTATAACCTCTGTATGGTTACTTTAGAGTTGTTTGTAAAGGTTATTACACAAACAATAACAGTACAATTACCTGAACTTCTGGTTTTTGAGCATTTGTAAAAACATTTAAATCTTTAAGGCCCACTTTAATTTAATAAACAGTATATCCAGCATAAAATTAACCTGTATGCTTGAGTTTATACAGCCTGAGTAGGTAACTGGAAGTGCAGCTAGTGTCCTTTCCAGCACGACCTCCAGAAAAGCAGCGACCTCAGCTCAAACCTCACAGCAAAACATTAAGGTGAACATGCAGTGAGCATCATGAAATGTTTTAATGTGTGTGATGAAGAACTTACAAACCGGTCGCACCCCCTCCGTGACTTCAATAACTCATGACAGTTTCCAGGTCCAACTGTTTGTGTTTGACAGGAAGAATAAGCCTGTTGAACCATAAAGGATTGTTCATCACACACCTGCTCTCATTATTCCCTTCCATTTGTTTCCTCTCTTCTTACCCTTTTCAGTGTGTGTGTGTGTGTGTGTGTGTGTGTGTGTGTGCGTGCGTGCGTGCGTGCGTGCGTGCGTGCGTGCGTGCGTGCGTGCGTGCGTGTGCTTGTGTGTGTACGTGCTTGTGTGTGTACGTGCTTGTGTGTGTACGTGCTTGTGTGTGTGCGTGCGTGCGTGCGCGTGGACTGGATTTGTGTGTTGCAATGAGGATTAACCTAGTACTTCAGCTGATGCTGATTGGAATGACGTTCAACACTCGCAGTGGCTGGCTTTTAACAAGACGGAGAAGACTGGAAAGACAGAGGACACAGTGATTATTATTTAATGACAACACCAGGCTTACCGTGGTGTCTGTCTGGACCCGGCCCGTCTCCTTTTATATACGTCTATCACCTTTCTCCGTCTCTTCACGCGCTCACACACGACGAGGGGAAAGTGGAGTGATTGTGCTACTGTACCTGGCAAGGTGCCTTTTAGGCTGCAGGTGGCTGTAAATGGGTTAGTTAGACCAGGACACAGACAGCCTGAGACGTAAATAATCTCTTTTCCTGGACACGCACACACACACACACACACACACACACACAAACTTCAAAATCTCTCATTTGCTGATCTGTTTTTTACGATGTATCTTGTGTTCCTCTCTTGTACCACTTAGGCCCTCTTATGAATATGCATCAAGGAGTGTTGGATTAGGGGCAAAGATCCTTTCCCAAAGCCTGGTGTGTATGTGTTTGTGTGTGTGAGTCGGCGCATGCATGCTCAAGTATGAGTGTTTGTGTCTTAAGCCAGGCAGAGCACAATACGGCCCTCTGTAAGCCCAGGCATGTGTGATTTGTGTGATTGGGTTTAGACTCCGTTGATAGGGGGATGTCTCGCTCTCTAGATGACCAGACGCTCCATGTCCTGCTAAAAATATCAAGGTAAGGCCACACTTCTTTCTCTTTACAGCCTATAATTTCATTACCAACCTGTCCAGCTCCACATAACCAATGACTGTTTACTCCCATCAGATATAAAATGACATTATTAGCCAGCCTTTAATGACATAAGGCGCCTTTTGCCTGGTGACAGGTGTGAATGTGTTTTCAGGATTATATCAGTCATGTACACTCACTATTATTACAGTCCGATGTGGCCTTTATTACAATCTCATACATTTTGGGGAGCTATGAATCGACTGGTAACTCACAGCGTTCGGTTGTAACCTCTCAATTGCTGTTTTCGTATCATCTGGCTCCGCTTCACAAGTCGGCTCCCGCTGTTCACTGCAACACACAACATGTGGGCGTTCAGCTATTTTATTTTCAAGAATTAAATCCCAAAATAATTAGACCTTTCTCCTTTGGAAATCTTTTAACTATTGACTTGCACACAGTAAAATGTTTCCTTCTGTCAGATCTCGGGCACAAATCATTTTGTTAATGACAATATAACTGTGTATCTTTACTGTCCTGCTGAACCCGTAGTATTTGAACTCTTGCCATCACCACACTCAGAAAACAAGCCTGTAATCTGTCCTTGTCTGTCCTGTGGGTTGTCTTTATTTCTAAGGTTACGACTGTGGCTACAGTGAGGCTGGAGGGTGCAGGTCTTCCTTGGCTCGGTTTTATATCCGATATTAAGGGAATAGAGAGCCAAGCCAGAGAGATGTGATGATGCCTTACTAATTTGTTAAGAAGTGTCATGGCAGTTTTTGCAAAGTACCTTTTGGCATTTTGCCTCCCGCTGAGAAAATCACAGTAGATGATGAGGAAGAGATAGAGCAAGCATTAGTATGCATCTTCACCACTGAGGTAGGAGACAGACAATTTGTAGGAACATCGGCACAAAGACGGAGCCATCAAAAGAGCCATTTTCCTTTCTTCTGCTGTGTCAAAGAAGCATATTTAGGATGCTCTGTTTATTATCTATTAATAGAATATTGCTTGTTTGACAGACACATATAAATGGATGTAGCAAGGTGCAGAAACAGGCAGCTGTGTCTTGACAAGCACTGATCATATACACAAGTCCTGCAATGCATGTACAGATTTCTACTCTCTTATGTATCGCTATACCAATATACCCAAGTATTTCCATTGTCTTTGGAGGTCAAGTATCAGTAACACAAACATCATTTGTTTCGTACGACCTGCTTGTGATGCGGAAGACACAAACAGGAACGTGACAACATTTCCAGAGAGCTGTCAATAATCACAATCAGAATTGGGAAGACCAATCCTCGATATATTTGTAGGCAATGAATTCTGCTTAATGCATCTTTGCACCACGCACAGATTACTGCTTGTAGATAAATTGGATTATTCGGATTGCAATTTCATATGTAGACTCAAACGTTGAGGAGCCCGGAGGTACAGGCAAGGAAGAGGGATTATGTTAGAATAATATGCTTGGTATCTATGTTGAACGCTGAGTTTGCATGACAAGAAAATAGCTCAAACGGTGATGAATGTGTGTGCAACTATGGGGTTTGAGTAAGCACCGTGAATCACAGTAACTCTTGTGTTACGCCGCCGCTGTGTAGAAAGGGAAATCTGGAAGTGCTATAAATCCTTGGAACTGTATCTGATCTCTCCCTGTAGCTTGCATGGACACACACGTTTAAACCAATCATCTGGCTATGATACAAACACGGTCACTAAAATGAACGTATAGTATTAAATTAAATCTATATTGTAAAGTAGTTTCCCAATAACTTTGAGGTAACCAACAACATTGATGCCTAGATCTTGTTCACAGAAAAGACATACAGAGGGTAACTTACATGGGAAAGTAGTGTTAGTGCAACATAGTGTTATGTTGCATTGTTGTTGCTTTGTGACAGATGGTGTGAATGTGTATTCTTGTATTGCATCATGTACTCTACGTGGACCTGGGAAGGATAGCTGCTGCTTAATTAGCAGAAACTAACAGGGATCTTAAAAAACATACAAAAAAATCAAACCATAGTGCTGCTAGTGTTATACAAGACCATAAAGGATATTAATCATGTTGGAAGATCGGATATATTTGCAGAGAGCAAGTAAAAAACAGTATCACTTGCCAGATGTGCAACTTAATAACATGTTAATATGACTGGGCGGCATTATAATTCCTGCTGCTGCAATTACAGATACATAAACATAAATTCTTGGAGACAGGGTTGCTGAGAAAGACTATTGTTTGTAGATTTCTAAGTTGTTTTGGGTGCATGACTGGGCCAACAGACATATATTACACAGTCATGGCAGCATGAAGCCGAAGGAGCATCTTTTAGTTGATGCTTCCACATTTCTTGTGCAACCGCAACACGGCACATGGAGATAAATCTTAGCTACAGGGCCGGTTGCTCTGCAAGTCTTGACAATTTGCCACAAATGTCTTTGCACGTCTGCATATCAGAAGAGTTTTTTCACTTCTCTTTAGTTCACTTAAAGAGTTAAGAGTTGTCCGCACAGATGTGGCGGCGGTGCAGAGGCGTTCAGGCGAGCAGTCTAATGCACTGAGCATTTTTTTTTTCCTCTTGCACTGTTTATGTTTCAATTAGCCAGGGTTCAGGTTGGCATGATGTCAGGTGGCATTGGAAACACACTGGTGAGGCACAGTACGAAACCTACGGGGCAGAAGAATCTCATAAATATTTTCTAACGCTCGTCTTCCCCTCTCTCACAGTCTCTCTGCTCCTACTGTACACAAATCAGGTTGTAACTTTGGGTGAGGGAATGTTTCAGTGTGCGTCTGTGTGTGCAGGCGGCAGATATTGCATGCTTTTTATGGCACCTGTTCATGTATGTGCACTGAAATCAACTGCAACCATTAAGAAACCGACAGTTATATACTGTATATGCATAGTATTAATTCAGAGAAGGTTAATTTAAAATGCATTTAAAACATCTGTTTCTTCAGCTTATTTAACTACTGAGGTCCCTCTTAGAAAAAGCCTGTATTTAGTCTGATAAATTAAAGCCAATCAATCAGCCATATGATTATAGTTGAAGATTACTGGGCAGCCATTAATAAGTATGGTAATACTTTCATTAACCTGTTCCAGTGAAATCAGAGGACAGGATCAGCTGCAGCGTGTTACTTGTCTTTGGCTCAAGGGAGATTCAGCAGATGTTGACTGCCAGTTGTGCTTGACCTGAGTTGAACGATGGTCTTTCTGACGACTAAATCACCAAATGCCCTCAAGAGCCTGATTCCAGGAAGGATAGAAAAGAATTTATCAAGATTTTGTGCATTTTCCAAGCAGCTGAATTAAAGAAGATGGCCAAAGGAACATTTCCACATCTTTTCTTATATATTCAATAATTTGCATGTGTAAATGCCTCTGATAGGGGCGGACATTACAACGTTTGTCCACCAGAGAGCACCTTTCTTCCCCCCCCCACTCTAAAAAGGTTCAGCTCGGTTCATATCTTGGTCAAATTCTACTACATTTCTAGTTTTGCTTTGTATTATTTGATCACTGTTTCACCTCATGTTTAACACTCAAATCCTAAAGTTATTGATAGATTGAATACATCTCTTGGTCTTCTCAGCTGCCGGTGTTGAATGATCGGCCGTCAGGTGATCCACCAAGACAGAACATCTAACAGAGAAATTGACTAATAGAAGCTGGAAGTCTGCAACGGTTGAAAATTCATGGAAATTCAGGAAAAATGCCTGAGCGTTGCCAAAGCAGACTCCGATAAGCACATTATTTCTATTCAACCTTTTCTCTCCACGCCAGACTACAGGGTGTTGCTCTTTGTTTACACACAGATATGTTACAGACGCTGGCGTAAAGCCCTGAGCTTTATGAGCTGTTTTAGAGTCAAAA
Organism: Macroramphosus scolopax; assembly: GCA_901007825.1. Classification (NCBI taxonomy): domain Eukaryota; kingdom Metazoa; phylum Chordata; class Actinopteri; order Syngnathiformes; family Centriscidae; genus Macroramphosus; species Macroramphosus scolopax. Next base: position 74,239 of record CAAKHC010002076.1, on the reverse strand, counting down.
AATACACTGAGCAGGCGCCCTCTGGGACCTCTTGCGGACTTGTGGAAGCCAGAACAAATGAGCTGATTGACTGTTCGTCATTTCAAATTACATTTTGACGTATGATTTAATCACTCAGTCCACATTTTTCAATAAGGTTTGCTCTAACTCAACCGTGTGATTGCAATGATAGACTGTGCATCACTGGAATGAATGAGTGTGTGCTCGTTACCACCAGTGCAAGAAAGACCTTAATCTGTATACCGACTTGGATATTGCCTTTTGATCTACATTGTTATCATTTGTGATTTGTGACTATTTGACCAACTTTATATATATAAACAACTATATTCTAAACGTTCTTCTTATCGAGGGGAGTTTCAGTCGGACCTGGGAGCTGCCCAGCACCGCCACAGCCTTGCACTGAGTACAGAATACAAGATGATTCAGGGACTCACACTCTTGACTTTGTGGTAACACAGGCAGCAAGCTCTCATTTCTAGTTTGCAGGTAAGTGCACAAAATGTAGCACAAGAATGGTCTTTGACATTCACATGAAATACAAATGTAGGAAAAAAGGCCAAAATAATTTGCTGGTCTGAAGAAGTAGAACAGGCTTCCAAAAACGACGGGACACAGAGGTCTAAAGGTGTATTCTCTCCATAGCAAGGGTGCACAATGATGACATGAGTGTAAAACTTGAAGAGGATAGAAGATGACTGAAGAGTGAAGCATGGGTGCAATGGGAAAATAGAAGAATAGATAATCTGGAGCCAGAGAACCCATCAAGTGAGTGTGTGTGTGTGTGTATTCTAATGAGAGTTCTGCCTTAACAATGGAGTGTTAAAATACCAATCCATAGTCAAATACACGTGTATCGCCAGTGTACGTATCAAACTAACCTACTAGGTGTGCATGTCTGATCTTGCCTCCTGTATGAGTGCATGCATCCATCCCTGCATACATCCGTGCTGCTGCGCGTCTCTCAACGAGGCATGTGTGGAAGTGTGTGTGCTTGCAAGTCAGCAAGAAAGGGACAACAAGGGAGGGAGAGAGAGGGAGAAATGAGAGAGGTTTGAGAGCTCATTGGGCAAACACGGTGTCCCGATGTGCTAGTCTGCGCTCTGCTTCTCTGATAAGTTTTTTTTTTTGCAATACTACAGGATTCTTAAAGTTTGGGGTAGAAGTTGCTGCTGCTGCTGTTGTAGGTTTGAGCTGCTACAGGTTAGACTCGCCATCCCTTCCCTTCTGAAAAGGTAATGTATGTGATTCATATAAAATATTAAGTGTATATTCTCTGTTCATTTTGGTTTATTTTCCTCAAAAGCGTATCAGCGTGGATAAAACGTAATCTCAATTTATCTTAGTAAACTGGAGTTTACTAAGGTGAAAAAAGGGCTTCAGAGTGTGTGAATGTTTTATGGGCGATGGTTTATAATGTCACATTGGTATTTTTCTCATACTTCTTCTTTCAGTTTATCTTTTATGAAATCTGGACGTTATCAGCCAGCTCGCTCTTTCTTTATTAAAGTATACACAGTATAATAGAAAGGATATAAGTATCCTAATTAATTCACAGCTATGACTAAGTGGTTATTTAAGAATGGACCAGAGTATTTCACTATAGAGTTGGTCTATTAATGATTGCTTACTACAGTTGCATTGTTGCTTGCATTAATATTCCTGAGCCAGTGATGAAGTGTGTGTGCACATAGACGTCTGCATACTTTCTTGACCTTCTGTCATGAGTAAGTAGCTTAAACTGAGAAAATATCCTTTTTCAGCTGCATCATATTTTGGTAGATTAAAATGAACGCCGCTAAAGCTTTCCCTCATGTTTCGACTCCTGAAGTATCGTGTACTGCAGGAGGGCACTGAACTTCTGCAGTCATGAGACTCAGATGGAAATGAAGTCATTGTTGAAATAAAAAGCTCATGACTCCTTAGGAATTAAGTGTGATTGATATCAGGAAAATGTTTGTGTTCACTGGAGGTTTCCTCCTCTTCCTCAGAGTTCAGGTACATGACGGCGTCTTTGGTTTCGAGGTCAGATGTTGGAGTGGACTTTATGTTCTGCCAGGGAAAATGCCCGGCAGTCATTCTTAATTAAGATAATGACTTTCCATGTAAATTAAGTCTTCCTACGTTCTGGCATTCGTTACTAATTGAGCTAAATCTATAAACAATCTAATCCACTTTTAAATGTCTCATTAAATTTCACCAATTACTCATGTGAGAGCGTTTAGCCTGTGTGTGGGGGGGGATTGTGAGTTTTCCTTTGAAAATAAAACCACAATATTGTTAAATGTAATGTGCCGTCATTCTAAAACTTATATTTCATAAGCACTTTGATGCAGTTTAGGTCAAAATCATATTTACTGTGTTACAATAATATAATAAACTTATGTATTGAATTGAGGAAAAAGTAAAAAAAAATACTCGCTCTCTTTTCTCTGTTCTCTCCATGTTGTATCATCTAAAATAACTGGCAGTTTTATTAGAAATTATATTTTGAAATAATTTCTACATGACATTTTACTGCTTGTTTAATGCACTTTAATTGGTACAAACTTTTTTTTTTACCAACAAACCTGATGTGATAATTACTTTTATTTTAGCCTTATTATTTATTTAGTCTTTTTTATCAACTTCTTTATCAGCTGTCATTATTTCCAAAGTTTCTCTTGTACCGTATGTGTATTTGAAATGCTGCTGTTGTTTTAATGATTTCAAACTTGAAACATGCAGCTGATGTGTAACATGAAATTTGGATACATGAGTCAATTCTTTCTGTCAGTTTGTATTACATTTTTTTGGACACTCATTTATATGTTACCTCCTTCTTAACGTTTTACATTGAAATCTATTATAAAATGTCATGAAACCTGTGAGTGAGGATCTGACTGTAATATATTCTTTAAAGTTCACTGAAACATCATTTGATAATAGATAAAGCCGTTGTGTTGTCTCTGTGTTGCAGAGTGTCTCAGATGACGAGCAGTTTCCGGAGAAGATCCAAGGTTCTTCTACATCTAGTTCCAACAGATCCATCCTCTCGTTTACCTTCCTTTGCTCTCCTTGCCCTTCTTTTCCCCTAATGGGCACCATATCAGACAGCAGTGCAAGATTCCCTTCATCATTACTGAGAACCTCGCTCCACCCCTAACCACCTCTCCAACGACAACATCTACCCAACCTAATGGAGACAAAAGATATGATGATGACGAGCATGTTGACAAAGGACAAAGGGGAAAACGAGGGAGAGAGGGACAAAAAGAGTGAGGAGGTGAGGGGAGAAGAGGAGGAGACACAGCAAGAAAATGGTAGACCGATGCTGGCTGATGGTCTGGCAGAACGAGGACCCAAGGGTCTGACCCCCAGCTCTGGTCAACAGGTGTCCAATGGCTTCACCACTTCCAACCCACAGAGCCCCAAGGATGGACCAGGAACTGCTGCTTGCTCTGGGGATACGGCCTCTGGGCCTGGAGGTGGCACTGGGTCCTCCTTGCCTCAGGGAGGCTTCAGGACTCTGGTGGTCCAACAAACCAGCTTGGACAGGCCCAGAGAAACCTGGAGCAAGAAGATGGACTTCCTGCTCTCTGTGATCGGCTACGCCGTGGACCTGGGAAACGTCTGGCGATTCCCCTACATCTGCTACCAAAATGGAGGAGGTGAGGAGGCAATGTACAGCGTAAAAGATAATTCATATGTTTTCTGTCATTAAACATTGGATGGAGATTATTTCAGATACATCATCTCTGCATATTAAGCTGCATGTTGTTACAGTTGTCGTTTTGATTTAGGCCTTTTCATACATAATCTCAGGTAGAAAAGGTAAGCAAGCCTAAGTTTTTTCAAAGTCCGTGTGCTGTGTTCTGTCACTAGACACAATCCTCACCTAGCGGCAAGGAGGGCCTTCCTTTCTACTTTTATTGAATTTGCAATAATAACATTTTTGCAATTTCCTGTGTTCTGTGTGTGTCTCGTGGAGTGAGGTAGAGATGGTGCCTGGAAGACACTTGATAGAGGCAACAGTATTAATTGTGTATTTTATGAGAATGGCTTCGGTCTCTTTAGCTTGCTTAATAACCTGTCTCCCAGGCAGCTGCTCAATCAGCTCTTATCTTTGCTTTCATGTCACAAAAGAGACACAAGCAGGCGCGTGCACGCCGGCCCGCACGCATACACAAATGCACATAAGAAATTGATAATCAGATAGAAAGAAAGACAAAAAAATAGAGAGATGTTTTATCAAACCTGGCACGTTAGAGTCCAGGGATATGGCTGCCATCCTCACAGAGCGGAAGCAAAAGCAACACTGCAGTATAATCCCAGTTTGTCATTGTAGGATTTAAACAAAAATGTGTCCCTCACAAAATAAACAGTGAGAAACTGGGGAAGCATACAATGTTGTTTTTGAGCCGGGAGCAGCGTTATGAAAATGATGTTATTTATAATATTTAATGATATAAAAAGTGCCTTTTAATTCTTCTGTTGATTGTAAATTATTATGAGGACTACTGAGATTACAGATGGATTGTGAATGAGTAGCATTTCTCATGAGTGTAATGGACTTTTTTACTGTTCTTCCATTACTCTCACTCTCACTTTCCCATCCATACTCCTGCATCTCTCTCTCATCCACAAATGTCTTCTGTCCCCATGTCTGTGTCCAGGTGCCTTTTTGCTGCCCTACCTGTTGATGGCCATATTTGGAGGTGTACCTCTCTTCTACATGGAGCTGGCCCTCGGACAGTTCCACCGTAGTGGCTGCATTTCCATCTGGAAACACATCTGCCCCATCTTCAAAGGTAACGGAGGGAGTCGAGAGACATGGTAAAACTGGTTAAAATAGCAATAGCTTGGACTAAAAAAAAGGAAGACCCAAGCACGAGAGAACAGCACATACTAGCAGGAAAACTGGCAGTGTCACGCCATCAGTGAGCTCAAAGGAGAACAGTGTGAGAGACAGCTCATTTAACCTCCTCACCCCTGTCAATAGAAGTGCCCTTGAACAGCATCTGTGGTTCCTTGTACATCTAGAGAGATTTTCTGGCTCTCTGTAATGGAAATTGTCACATTTCCGTGCCAAATGCCAGGTGCTCAGAACATTGAGAGTATGTAAATTGTTGTTGTTTGGAAATGTCACCCACTTAGCCTGTAGGAACTTGTATTAATGTGAAAACATGACTGATGTCTCTGCAATTTCTGGAGCAGGAGTGATAGATATCATTCTCTATATACATACAAGTAACCTTCATAAAACACATATGGAAAGTATATTATAAAGGGAGCTTAAGATCCCCCATAGAACGATTTATTTGCATAGTTTGACACTAGACTACAGGTTTAATATTCATTGATGAACATATGCATTTTCTCTGTGATCAGATCATTTGTCATAGTTTTTAGCCAATCCCTGACCAATATTGCACATTACATAAGAATAATGTGGCAACTTGACACCTCCTATGGACACCGAGAGGTGACATCTCCTGTGAAGTATTAGAAAACACATCATTTGGTCGAGGGACATCTCAAAGCAGTGAAATGTAAATGTTGTGTTTACAGTGGCAACAGCGGCCTCTGTGGCTACAAGTGGTAATTACAGGATGCTGAGGCATACTATTATATTGACATCCCGATTTCTACACTACTATTAACTACACAAACTTTGACATGAGACCGGGGCAGACACAAACAAACGTTTTCAGTGGAGGTGAAATTGGGTTTCACTGCTGTGACATCTGTCGTCAAGCTGCAGTGTGGCAGTCATGCAGCAACCTATGCAAGAGGGCGTATTACCCGCACCGATGGCCAAGTTTAGCAAGCTTGTTAACATCACCTCATGGTGTCTAGCTAGCAGCTAAACCTCTTGAATCCGTAAAAGCCTGTTAGAGATTTACTCTGGGTTAGTCTCTCTACTCTGCTACTCCTCCCATACTTAGAACACCGAGCTAACCTCTTCTTATGGGTCGCTGAAGGGTTTGACCTATAGTTGTTTGTGTTTGACGCGGTGCCGTAAAGCATCGTGCACGGTCACCCAGAGTTACATTATCAGTGCATTACCAGACGTAAAATGATTTGAAGTTGCTATTTTACATTAAAAATGACACTTAAAGTTCTTTCAAACTTAAAACTTAAATATCTAGAGGTGATATTTAATTGTTTCTTAACTTTTATATTTGAGTTCTAACCGTCGTCTTTTTCATCGATCCAGGCATAGGTTTTGCCATCTGCATAATAGCCCTCTACGTAGCCTTCTACTACAACACCATCATGGCCTGGGCCTTGTACTACCTACTATCATCATTCCGGCCCACCCTGCCCTGGACCACCTGCACCAACAGCTGGAACACAGTCAACTGTAACAGCTACATGTCCAGTGACCACAATGTCTCGTGGTCCAACTCCTCCACTTCCCCCGCCGAGGAGTTCTATACGTAAGTGCATGTAAGTCAGATGTAGAGGCGTAGAGGGTGGGGGGGTAGCTACAGGAGGGAGACGTCGGTCGCAGGAGGGGGGGATGACTGCCAAAGATCACAGGGTTTGGTCTGGTGTTTAACAGCCCTGACAGATTTACAGTACCACCATCCCTCCTGCTGATTGTGAAGAAACCGCAGAACTTTAGATTTAGAATCCCTTCCCCTGGCCAACAATGATGATCTGATGGTTGAAGGTACAGATGTGACCGTGAAAAACAAAATGTGACATACCCTTACAATTAATATCAATATAAAACTAAATTTAAAAACTTGTAAAAAATTGTACCTTTAGGACATCTGCGATAGTTGATCCCAAAGTTATACAGATGCAACGTGTAGTAGATTAATTACAAAATAAACCTCAATAATCTACAATATATCTGTGCTAATGTGCAGATAATCAAGTGTCCGTTAAGTCAGTCAGCCAAGTGAGTTAGGATATATCATTATTTATATTTATATATATATCAAAACTTACCAAAAAAACTCATAGCATACTTTTATATTCAGGCAAACCGGAAATCTCATTACAGCGTGTTTTTCTACGTATTAAGAAATACAAGCCATGCAAAGAACAATCAACCCAGTCAGGTAATAAATATTTCCCTGTAGCTCTGATGGAGATGTTATTTTATTTGCGTTGGCTAAGCCTTATCAGCTGCTCACTACACTGTCTGTTTGAGTCGGATTCAGGTTTTATCCATTGCGGACTTTTCCTAAATACCGGTTTTAAAGCAACCAATTACGCAACTCAGTCTGGCGCCAGAATTTCCTGTTTTCAACATAAATCACACCTCTGTTTTATCGTTCAAGCTCTGTGTGCTTAACCTGTGACCAGATGTCAGCCTTCCTATTCAGCTCAGCCTCCTCCTTTTTTGTTCGGGAAACTTTTTTTTTTACGTCTTGGGAACTTTGTTTATTATCATATATTTCTCGTTCAAACACGGCGTTCTGCTTTGCCTATCACTCGTTAGACTTTATTCATCATGTGTCTTGTGTATAATTGTTAGTGGATTTGTCTCTATCACGCTAATATTTGCCTATAATTCTACAACGTTCCCCCTTCCCCCTTAATGTCTTTGCACTGTGTCTTACCTTCTTCATGTTTCTCCATCGCTTCCTGTTCCTTGCATTCTCCTTCCTTCCATGCTATATCCTTTCCCTCTGCTTTCCAAATGTCACAACATCCTTTCTCTTATCTCCTATGTTCCTTTCTTAAATTCTCTATATTTTTCGCCTGCGTCTGCATTCTATTTCCTCCCTTACACTTCCTTTACTTTGTGATATAACTGGATTTCACGACTCCTATTTCCTGTCCTCCTTTCGTTGCTTTCATGTGAATACCCCTGCCACCATTATTCCTTGTCTTTCTCTTTTGCATCCACCTTGACCTCCCCTTCAACCCCAACACCCCGCTGCCTCTTCTCCCCCTCCAGGCGGCAGGTGTTGAAGGTCCACCTCTCCTCGGGTCTGCACCAGCTGGGCTTCGTCAGCTGGCAGCTGGCCCTCTGCTTGCTCTTCATCTTCACCATTGTCTACTTCAGCATCTGGAAGGGAGTCAAGACGTCTGGAAAGGTAACCGGAGGGGCGCCTGCACGGCTGATGAGGGTGTCAGTTAGAGTGGATGTATGGACGGATGGATTGATGTAGACAGAGAATAAAACAGTTCCTCCTGTCATCCTTGACCCTCATTATCATTCATCATTGTGGGTAGAAAAGACGGTTAGGAAGGAAGTCTCAAATTCAAAGGTTTGTTGTTTGACAACCAAATCTTTAAAGACTAGACAGGCCTCGAGAAACAGTGTTTTTTTCTTTCCTTTTTTCCTCAGTGCATGCCATTGAAACCCCAAAGTTAGCGTTTTTTTGCCGTCTTTTACACAGGGAGCATCTGACTGTTATATAAAAAATTGTCCACAGGGGGGACATAATGCTTGTGTATTGACATGTGCAGTAAAGGAAATTAAATCCTATCAAATAACCTACAACAATAATAATACACCTAACCTCATCTAAATGTAATGTCCACTTCTGTTGTGGTGTCATCTATGGTAAATTAGTCATGATTCAGTCAATGGCAGGTTGCTTATTTCATCCTGAAAAAATTCCCCCGGTTCCATTAGAAGTTGTGTGTTTTATGGTTTGCAGCACAGCAAGTGTTCCCATGAGATAGAAGGGCACTCAGAGAACGCAGACCTCTGCCAAGGCCAATAGCCCACTCCTCCATCATATGCAATCACCCCCCCCCTTATACAAATAATTTGTTCCACTGGATCTGAACGTTTATCGGAAAATTCTTCATAAAGCTCAATGAAATATTTCCTCAGAGATTAATGAAAATTATCCCAGACCTGAATCTACCCCAAAATGAAACAGGTTCTTCCTTTGCTCATGCTCCACCGCTCTACTGAGTGTCATGAAAATCCGCCTGGTAGCTCGTGTGTAGTGTGTACTTACCAAGTAAAAACACATCCTCTTGATGGAGGTGAAGGTTTATTACCATTAAACATGATAACAGAAAATTGAACCTCATGTTGTTCTGCATTAGGTTGTTTGGGTGACTGCCACTTTTCCTTATCTGGTCCTCCTGGTGTTGCTCGTCCGTGGGGCCACTCTGCCGGGGGCCTGGAGGGGAGTGGTCTTCTACCTCAAACCTGACTGGCAGAAACTGCTCAGCACTACAGTAAGTCAATTGTAACAGTGTTGTCTGAACATCTGTAATTTCTATACTGTCATAAAAAATGTTCTGTTTTTCTCTCTCCATCATTTATCATCCCCTCTCTCCCTCCCAACCTCCCTTCCACCCTGCCCAAGGTGTGGATTGATGCAGCGGCTCAGATCTTCTTCTCTCTGGGTCCGGGTTTCGGCGTGCTCCTTGCCTTTGCCAGCTACAACCCGTTTCACAACAACTGCTACAAGTCAGATTTGTTTTACACACTTACGATCTTATAAAAAGTTCCAGGAGCTCAGATATTGATCATCAACTTGTCCAAACCTCTCCTCTCCCCCTTTCAGAGACGCTTTGGTCACCAGTTCTGTAAACTGCCTCACTAGCTTTCTGTCCGGCTTTGTGATTTTTACTGTGCTGGGTTACATGGCTGAGATGAGGCAGCAGGATGTGGACGCTGTGGCCAAGGATGCTGGTAGGATAGAATTTCTAAATGAATTTTCTTCTGAGCTCAAATATTCTGCCATGTACAAAAATAAATTTGTTAGGATGAATTAAACACCAGGATCTGTCTAAGTCCACCTCTCTTCCATTTCTCCCCAGGTCCCAGTCTGCTGTTCATCATTTATGCAGAAGCCATAGCAAACATGCCTGCTGCAACCTTCTTTGCCATCATCTTCTTCCTCATGATCATCATGTTGGGTCTGGACAGCACGGTTAGTTAACTCAATGTAGCGCAGACGTTAAGCCCAGGTCCGTTGTTTCTCGTTAAATAAAGGTTTCCTGTGTTCTCTCTCAATCTTACAAGCCCAGGTTTCCTAATTGTCTTGTTATAAAGGGACATCTCCTGTTCTGTAAGACTTGTTTTTGCCTGTTGTACTCGCTACTCTATAAAGGTGTATAAAGGGTATTATTGGTTCTGGCTTTTTAGATACCAGTCAACAAAACCAACGTGATAGGACTCTCATATCACTGTTGCATGGAGATCTTGTCTCCATAAGCCTGTGTTTATCTGCACGGAGGCGGCCAGCTTTCTTATCACGTACTGATAATCAGTGCAGAATCAGTGTCGGGGTTGCTATGCTCCTCCACTGAGGATATTACAGCAAAATGCTGTGTACATGGATTCCTATTGTATCAGCTACACTTTTTTTGTTTCATTTCTCTCTCTGAAGGCTATAATACACAAGCAGGTGCATCCTCAGGGTTGTATGGATTGCTGAAAGACTTTCATACCTCTGGATTGATTAGATGCAACATCTTGAATAAAACTTGAGAAATCCTGCTTACAGTATTTTTCCACTCTTCATGAGTTTTCTCCGTCCTCAGATGACTTCTTATCTTCTCCTTCTCCTCCCCCCAGTTTGCAGGGTTGGAGGGGGTGATCACAGCTATGCTGGACGAGTTCCCCCACCTCCTGGCTAAGAGACGAGAGTGGTTTGTCTTCGGCCTGGTGTGTGTCTGCTACCTGGGGGCTCTCTCCACACTCACATATGTAAGTTAAACAACCTCATTACATACAGGCTGATATTGGAATATGATCTCTCATAAATTATATCATGCATTCATAGATCTGCCTGTCCATCAGCTCTATTAAACAGTCACAACATGGCCTAATAAAACGCTGAGACTTAGTAGACGACTTGCATAAGAATGATTAGTAAACAGCTTTTCAGAAATTCCTCCTCTCTTTCACCTTGTGTCCTGACTCAGGGTGGAGCCTTCGTGGTGAAGCTGTTTGAGGAGTACGCCACAGGCCCTGCAGTCATCACCGTGGTGCTGCTAGAAGTCATCGCTGTTTCCTGGTTCTACGGTACCTTTTGACCTTATCGTGAACTAGAACAAAGTTGGTGAGAGTGACTGTGGGACTTAAATTGAGCTTATTTCCACTCTGAAAGGTTTTGTGTCACAGAATATAAAATATGGGGCTGACTTTAGAACCGCCTCAACTCCTGATTTGGAGGATCTTGTGTGTTTATGTGTGTCTGTGTGTGTGTTCCAGGTACAAACCGTTTCTGTAACGACATCCAGCTCATGCTTGGCTTCTACCCGGGTTGTTTCTGGAGGGTCTGCTGGGTGGCCATTTGCCCCTGCTTTCTGCTGGTGAGGCTCTTCCAATGTTTGAGGGAACATTTTTGGAGAACGCTCGCTTGTTGAAGATACCGTTCTTGGGATCATTTACTTATTTACTTCAGGACTGTTGCCACTTGTTTACTTTGATGTTTATTCGTCTGATCTCTCTTTTTTTGCTATTCTCACTCCCAGTTCATCATCATCAGTTTCCTGGCCTTCCCTCCAGAGGTCAAGTTGTTCCATTATCACTACCCACCATGGACCACCGCCCTTGGCTATTGCATCGGGGTTTCCTCTTTCGTCTGTGTGCCTGCATACATGGTCTTCTACTTAATCAATACCAAGGGCACATTCAAACAGGTACAGCATCACGTTTATGTTATAGTCAAGTATCTTTTGTACTGTGTCCCCCACCTCTCCTCTCTTTCTACCCTTCTTCTCACCCATATCTTCCCCACGACCCTTGTTTATTCCTCCAGCCGGTTCACATCCACATTCATTGTCGATTTCTCTTCTGTGAACATACACATCTGGATCACAGCACAGAAGAAACACAGGCTAAAGATTAGTATGAAAAAATCTTTGCAGGCTCCACAGACCTGATGATCATTTGAACACACATATTGGCTTCCCATCATCATCATCCTTATTATTGTTATTATATCCGGTGTTAGAGTTGACAGAAGGGACAAGGACATCACAGAGACAGTAGGCAGACCTCCTTTGCTGTTTGTCCGATGTTGACACCACTAATGAGACCCGCAGTGATACTGACACACACTCTCAGCGCACCAGAGTTGCGCTTCTGAGTGCTTTTATGAAAAAATATTTAACACATGGGGACAGAGGAGCCCGAGAGAGGTCAAAATGTGTGTCTTTGTAACGAGGCGGTGGTTGTGCGTTTGTTTTTTGCCACCGTCTATGTCACATAGCAGGATACATTTTATAGCATGAACCGACTTCACACGGCTCACACTGAGTCACAATGCTTGATTTTATAAGAGCAGCGGTCCATAAGTGACAGAGACTGATTCAGTCCTTGTTTCCAGTAAAAGTGGAATATTGATGTATCTTGTGTCTCTTATCTCCCCCCCTCCCCTGACTCTGTTTATTTGCAGCGCTTGTTAAAGAGCATCACTCCAGAGCCTAGTGACCAACACAGAGACTTCATTGTCACCAACGCAGTCTGACCGAACGAAGACGCCTCTCTTCCTACCTAGAGCGTCCTCTTCTGGACATACTGCAAAACTACAGGACCAGGGGGCTACCTTTCACCGCCTTTGCCTCTTTTCGAACATCTTTGCTCATCATTCTTTCTTACACAAGAACCTAGACATAGAGGAGCAGTAAGGTGGAGACCAGGCTGTTAGTAGTGTCAAGCTTGGTTGAGCTCATTTCCTTATGTTGGTGCAGTTTTGAAATGATCTGCTTGATTTTTTGTTTTTTTCAGCATCTACGTTCTTTCTGTATTTCTGCTTTTTAAAACTGCCACCTAAGTCATTTAGCGTCCACCAGTTTCTTCAGGTTGTAACAAATATTTTATACGATTGCGTTCATGCAGACAATATAACACTCAAAACTGGAGACACTGTATATTGTGATGATTTCAGTTGTGTTAGGCCCACATAGTTTATTTTCAGTCAACTCCTGATGTTTATATTTTCATATACTGCTGTTAAGTTATGCATTTTCAATATGTAGCAAATATTCAGGTATCCTTTAACATCTGTTACTGAAGCCAAATATATGATAGCGTGTTCTGTTCTTATTTCTAAAGATGTTTCGATATTGTAGTTTGCGTTGACTGTAAGCCTGTGTTTGATCGGTGGCATCTTGGACAAAGGACGGATTTGCAATGAGTCCCCTACACTGTGAAGCACTGTCCGGTCGTGTCATGAATGCGTGTGTTGTGTGTGTGTGTTTTGTGTGCGACTGAAAGACTGTTATGATGTCCAACCATCCAACCACGTGTGTTCATTCTATAACTGCAATATAGGATGTGTATTTATTTCCTGTCACTTTGACCTCCCACGTACCATCGACTGACATATTACTGGTGGTTCTTGTTTAATCCCTCGATTCGTTGTTCATGTCGCATAACTGTCAGTAATAGAGACCAAATACGGATCTGAGCTAATAACACCCCAATGTCATCGTCTGAAAATCAACATTACCGCTCTTTACTTTCAACCAAAAATGTATGTGTTTGTGTGCGTATGCATGTGTGTGTGTGTGTGTGTGTGCGCGTGACAGGGTGTGGGTGTAATTGTGTGTATGTAGGAGCAAGAGTTAAAAAATGGCAAGTACTGTACATCTACATGTGTATTTACTAGTCGGTCTGGTGTTGGTGTAATCTTTCCTGTGAATAACCTTTTTCATGGATGTGTGTGTCTGTGTGGTCAGTTGCTGTGAGGGCTTGCGTGTCGGTGTGTGTGTGTGTGTGTGTGTGTGTGTGTGTGTGCGCGTGTGTGCACCTTGGTTAGTACGTCGGTGCATTTTTGAGTGTCAGTATGGGTAGTTGATGGTAAGATTTAGAGGTCTTCAGGCCCTTTATGTGCGCATGTCGTGATGTGTGCATATACTGTCTTTCAGAGGTGTGTGAGTGCTTGTCTGTGACGTGGTCTGTTGTCTTGTCAACTGCCAAAATATCTAATGAAGGAAGTAAACTCCCTCTCGTACCTCTCAAGCTTATGTAAGATCTGTGTGTGTCAATAAAAGCCTGTATTGAGAATGAAATACACCTGTATAGATTAAAGATATATAAATATATGGGAAATAACAGATAATAAAGATATATGGAAATAAATAATAACCTCGAGCATCTCTGTGGTGATTCCTTTCTTCATTCGTTGCTCTGGTTGAGTTCAGGACTTCAGATATTGTCAGACATCCTTTAAGTCTGTGCTTTTTTTTCATCCTTAAAGAAAATCAACATATTTATCAAGTCATCTATTAACATGAGATCACACAAATATTGAATATTGACAATAATACTTGCCAAGTAATTTCCTCATGACACCCAGTGATAATGAATATGTACATAAATATATACTCAAAATCATATTGTGATGGGACGGATCATTACATGAGTCCTCAGTAGCTATTATTACATTGTCAGATGAGTTGTCAGTCATCATTTCCTCTCAGTAACCTAAGTACTCAGCAGTCATTACCACATTGTCAGCTGAGTACCTTGAATTCCTGACTACAATATTACATGAGTACTCAAAGGTCATTACTTCATTATTACATGAGTACTGGGTAGTTATTACTACACTAGTAGAGTGATGAGTACTCCCTGTTCAACTACCCATCTTCAAGCTCAACTCCACACCTGTAACCTTTCATGACTAAATTCAAAGTGGGCCAAGGGCATAAATTTGGGGGGCTAATTGCTCCTTCTTACTTCCGACCCACCTGGTTCTGGAGTTCTTGATTGGACCACATCCGTCTTCAGACCTGCCTTCATTTTGATAAAGTTACTTTCCTGTATCTTGCACAGTCATGACACTATGACAGTGACAATCTGTCCGTAGATAGACAAACATTCTTAGAAAATTCTGACAAATTATTAAAAACTGCCACTGTGGTTGTTGCTGCGGGAAATATAACAATAGAAATAAACATAAAATCTAGTATCAGTATAAGAGTATCCCCTTCACTATCTTACTTTTCTTACTGGAGACACATAGGACGTTTTGATCAGAGATGTATTGGTGTGAAAGTTAGTGGCAGCCCTTTAAAGGGTCAGTCCATCCAATTTCTCTTTTACTGTGAGTGGTATCTGCCAAAGCAAACATCAACCCATTGCTTTCTTCTTAATATTTGACTTGTTGCCAATGTTGAAACTTTCAACAAAGTACATGCTGTTACTGCCAAGTGCAAATACTGTGTATTGTGGGATTATGGGCGAGCTAACACTTAACATCTCTTTCCTTTTATGCCTCGTTCTTGTAAGACAGGAACTTGCAAAACAGTAGTGCACCCGGGTGTTCTGAATCTACACCAATATACAGAACTACTGTACGTGCATGGTCTTATCATCACACTGAACAGCAGCAAAAACAAGTAGGAATTAGCTTGTTATAGTTGCGATTGCTTTGGGTCATTGGCCCCGTTGTCCATCGGGGCTGCTTGTGAGGCTGCTCTGTGTCTCACTGTTTACTGTTACTGTGGTTATAGAGAGTAACAACTCCATTACTCACACTCATTGACTGTCTAATGAGCTGCCAGCTCTGATGTGATATCCAGCTTATGTGAAAGAGGCATGCAACGCTTATTAATGTGAGAACTGTTACGCTGCACTCAGTTGTTGAACAGCATGTTTAATCTGCAATGTGAGATGTTGCACTGAGCCTCCTTAAATGCTCCCGACCTGTCAGGATGATCATTGTTCTTTCTGTGTACCTGTGTGTGTCAGTGTGTACATACTGTAGGTGCACGACACAGTGCTTCCTTGTCATCACCGATTAATCCTGCAAGTGAAACTTGCAATCAGCAGCAACAGTAAACATTCTTGGGGTCACACACACAAACACACACACACACACACACACACACACACATGCGCGCCCGCACACACACACACGAACATGTGTTGTGGAAGAGTGTGTTTAATTCAGGTATTGCTGGGTGCATCTTCAGTTGAGCCAATGTACAACAGATGCATCGTTGTACATCCTGAGTACATTGTGAAGAAATGAAAATAAGTTTTAAAAGAAGTATCATGACTTCAACATGCACCTCAACCTGTCCGCACGAGTTCTTTCCTTGTGGTTTGTGAGGATTTGAAACGCAAAACGTGGACCTTATGATTCAGCTGCATCGTGTGCATCCAGACACTGATTTGAGCTTCTCCCATACGTGCGCACTTTGTTGTGGCAATTTCCTCTGGGCTCCCTTCTCCAGCCTGATGGACACATCCTGTGTTCTCTTTTCTCGCGTTATCGCTGCACATCTATATTAAACAGCGGAGCACGCAGCCATCGTATCCCTCCACCTCGGCTGTACCTGTCATCTCAGCAGCTGCCTGCCAGCCGGCTCCCCTCACTATCAGGTGTCTATCAAGACCCCCAGTTCATTTCATCTCTTTTTGCAGTTCTCATATCACACTTCTTCATTCTAATATTAATGTAGCCATGCCAATCTCAATTCTCAAACATGCCATTTTGAGAAACTCTTTGTGGGTTTTGTTTAGCCCTTTGCATGGTGATAACATTAATACTTCATTGCAGCGGTTCCCGTTGACTCACACCTTTACAGAGAGCAGCTGAGTTTGACATATCTTTCAACTCCTTTGCTGTGTGTCTCCATTCTTGATATAAATATATTCTGACAGCAATCGACAGGGTGACTTTTTTGGAGAGAAGAATCCTGGCATTTACCTCTCTAACTTGCTCCGTCTGTCCTCTCCCTGTCTCTCCATTTCTTTCTCAACCGAGCCTCTCTGCTGATCCTCTGATACTGCTGCCGCCTCTGAAGAACAGGAAATGAAACTCTTTTTTCCCTCCGATCAGTCGGTCCGACCCTTTATCGCACAGAAACCCCTAAGGCTGTCTTTCACTCCCCTAATGAACTCATTTTGCACGAAGGGAGAATACCACCTTATCTCTGCAGAGTAGGGCTTCTTCTCTGGCTCTCTCTTCTCCATTGCTCGCCTCTCCTGTCTTCTTAGTTCATATAATTGTTGCCGAGATACACTGAGAGGCCCTTGATCTGTTGTCTTTTCATTACAGGTGAGGAGATGAGACAGTGAACAGATCTTTAAGAGTAACTCACTGGCTCTATTATTTGTGTATTTTAATAGTGTGTGTACAATTTGAAGTGTTCGTCACTGAGGTTAAAATTAGGGTTATAAAATTTTATAATTTTAGTTTCAAACCTCTTTGCGATACTGGATGAAGTTACATGATTTGCTTTCTTCTCAGTCGCTTAGCAGGATCTGTAATAAGAACAAGAATGCATGTGTTTTTGTATTTCAACTATACGATCGTGTTAAATCTAGATGTAACTTTAAAAAGTATTGTGGTAACAGCTATTCTTGTTATTTTGTAAGAAGATATCAAACTGTGATTTGTCAGAGAACCCACTGAGAATTATCACCTGATGTTAAAGCGAGTTTCATCTCATTGCTTCCTTGTCTGCCTCCAACTTTACTGTTGTGGTTGACTCCCACAGCTCTCATAGTGTCGAAGCAGGCTGCTGTTTTCTGATCATATAACGACCCTCCCAGCCCGTCAAATAGCGATGCTTTCTCACATTTGACCCTGACTTGATTTGTGAAGGTCAAGCAGGCAATAATAAAGTGACAGCTTTATTACTGAAATAAGGATAGAGGCTGGTTTTTTTTGTTTCATCCAATGTCTCTCCAGTTCTCCTGTGTGAGATCAGCAGTGAACTTTACATCTTATTATGATTGTATAATCTGTGTGTCATGACTTGTTGACTTGAGAAGTACAATCAAATTCCAAGTGCACCCTTCACGGTCGCTCATGCATGATTCACATAAATCCCAAAGTAGATAGCTTACAAAAGTACACAACAACCTTGGTTTACATTCACTTGCAATTCATTAGTTTTCCTTTCATTATCCTGTGCTGAGATCAGCAGTGAACTCGGTTTACTCGCAACAAATGTCCCACAAAATCAGTACTCCTTTATTTTTTGGCCAGTTGGAACAACCTGATATAAAATCCCTGCACACAGTTGGCGAACCTGCTAACTAAAGTTCAGTAGAACATTGCGTTTAATTGGAATTGTGTTGCTGGCTGTGGAGGCCTGAAACATTCCCATTGAAAACCAAACAGTTAATGCACAGCCATAAAAACAACAACATAACATTTGTATGTCTGTGTATATTATGCACCTAAATTTGAACAACTAAATTTCATTGATTAATTACAAATTCCTAACAGGACTCAACTTAGGCTATCTGTCAGACCTCTTACTGCCCTAAGTCCCTTTCCACTCCCTCGGATCATCGGATACATCTTGTTGTTCCAAGCTCCAGATTGGCTCATAAAGAGGATAGAGCCTTTGCAGTCAGGGTGCCTCGACCTCGGAATGACTTGCCTGAGGATATCCGGCCCGCCAGCATTGTCTTGTGTTTTAAATCACCGTTAAAAACACACTCTGTGAGGTTACTATTTTATTTAAATTGTTTTTATGTGCTTAGTTTTATGGGTTGTTGCTACACTTCGGATGTCTTGGTGTGAGGCACTTTTGAAAAGTGTTGTATTAATATAGTTATTGTCATTGCTACAACTATTATCATTTTTATCTTTGGATATAAAAACTGAATTTATTAAAAATAATAATATTTGAGACTCCTAAAAAAAGGGCTCATCAAAGAAATTGCAGCACCCCCACACAATTGTGTACAATAGATATCTATAAAATAAACTATGGACCTACACACTTGTTATCCCATAAGTAGCCAAGTAATGGACAGTCACAGAGGTGCAACTGCAATTGATTTCCCAGTCTAAAGTATAAGCTGATTCTAATGGGGTCATATCCCCCCCTGTTGGTTCAAGGAGAGTATCATGTTGTAATGTGAATAGCTTTTTTTTGACAAGATCTAACCACTAGGGGGACTGAAGCTCCATGAAAGGAGATGAGTCAGGGGACGAGGGTGTGGACTCCAGACAGAAAAACAGAGAACATTCAAGGGACAGACGCCACCTTCACACCACATTTACTTTAATTTAATTTAGTAAAACCTGGCTAGAATAAGTGAATAAATCTCTCAATGGATGTGCAGATGAAGAATGCTGTTGAATGAATTACAAACACACACACACACACACACACACACACACACACACACACACACACACACACACACACACACACACACACACACACACACACACACACACACACACACACTTGCACTCACTAATCTGTGACCAATATCCCTCTCTGAGAGCAGAGTTTTAATTACAAGGAGGATTGTCTTTAGTCCTATTGGTTCTGTGTTGATACTTAAGTCACCAGTGGAATTACCCTCTACTCTAATCCTAATCTTGTTTTCTCCTGCTCTCTCAGTTTCTCACTGGATGCCTCTCGGGGCTACCTGTCTACAAGAGGATCCAATTTTCTTTCATTCCCGCAGCAACTCATCCATAAAGCCATTCTAACCATGGCAGTGCTGTTTGGATACTGCACAATCGATCAGAATCTCTACACCTACTGCTAAAATGTTTTGGACACACACAAGCAGAAATGTGTGAATGCACAGCTGTTGACTCCCATACACACTGTTTATAAGGCCCCATGGGGTATACAGCCAAACTGCAAGGATGCATGTAGTAGGGGGGAGGGTGTCGGGAAGGACCATCATCAATCATTCCGCCACTCCTTCATCTGCAATGATTTCAATCATTCGTCTTTTCTGTTTTTAATATTTACTTTCCATTTTCTATCACCTCCATTTTCCACTCATTCCATTTTTATGATCTTTGAGTTTTGGTGCAATCATTGTGTTTTTTGTCATCTTAGATAATTCTAATTTTGTTGTCTGACACATTTTCCTCTTCCTCCTCTGTTTTTAACACTTACACTTACTGGATGGTTGCTAAAAAGGAAAGGGAGAGAAAAGGGTGGAGGATGGGGAGGAATCACTGAGGGGACAGGGAGAGGAGGAGGAAGAGGAGGAGGAGGAGGCAATGACCCAGATAATGCAATGAAGTGAATCAAAATGAGCCTCCTATTCTTGCATGTAGACCTCAGCTTCACACCCATCCACACCTTCTTTTCTGTTCCCAACACTTGCTCCATGTCTGAACATCTGCCCTGAGCTGGTAATATCTACATCTATTTCAATAGAATACAGCAACAACGAGAAAGTCATTTGCTTTGTGACCTTTGGTGTCAAGGTTGAGATATGGGCTGTGTTTAGGCGTTTCTTCTACACCTTAATCCCCTTTTGCTCTTCCTTACCCTCTTCTGACTGAATTATCACCATCCCCCACATCTCATCTCCTGGGAGAGGTTGATAACTAAAAACGTGGAAGCACCTAGATTTAAGGTCAAGTCATCAGCAGATCCTATGTAGGAACACATTGATGCACTATTCATGATGCTATATATCACCTCTCAGTCCACACACACACACACACACACACACACACACACACACACACACACACGCGCGCGCGCGCGCGCGCACCTTAGTATTTGAACTTAATTGATGGATTGCTGTGACTCCTGGGTGTGGGAGTCAACCATTCACTTACCAGCAAGCACCCGTCTGACAGCTGGTGGCTGCAGCGCATGCGCATAGCACGAGCGAGTGAGCCCAGAAATGAGTGTCAGCCTGGAGGTAAGCAAAACAGCATAGGAAGTCATGAGATTAACGTGTCAAAATAAAAGCCTGGTTTTGTTTTAGCTGCATATGACATTTGAAATAAGTGTTTTTTAATCGGAAACATCGGATTATCAATCTAACTTCAAAATCAGATTAAAAAGCCTACATGATTACGTCTCGATCTTTTGGAGATAACTTTATTTTTCCCACTTAATTCATCTGTATAGGATGATGTGTTTCTATAGTACAATACATAAGCTACCGAGGTGATTTATTTTATATTGAACGGTTATCTTAAAACACACTGTATGTGTTATGATATTGTGATTGTTGTATTTATTTCAATAGAGCAGCTTTGGTGGGAAATGAGGGTAGACGACACATCTGAAACTATATTTTTTTCATTACTATACTGGTCTTTCATAAAAAATAATGACAAAAACAGTTTCTCTTGGTCAAAATCTAGTATGAAGCTTGATCTTTTTAGCCGGTCTTACCTATCTCAGATTCTTCAGTGAATTTGGTTTTAATAAAAAGATGATTGGGCTGGTCACTCGAGCGTGTTTTCTGACTGAGAACTTTTGTTTTGAAATTGAAGTGGCCGGATGTTTCTAACCTTTCCATGTAGCTTGACTCTAGGGGAGCACCTAAGCAACGGTCAGAGACTTTACCTCGGGAGCTGGCCGTAGTTTATGCCCAAAGTAATGTCCCGTATCCCGGCTCTTCACTCTCCTAGGTGACCGAGGTCTGAGCAGGTGCAGGCGGGATGGCGCTGGTCACCGTTCAGCGGTCACCGACACCGAGCACTACCTCCAGCCCCTGTGTGTCTGTGAGTATCCGTCAACTGTTGTGACATCTGGCTCAGTTCCGTCGTTGTGGAGAAAGGTCTGTTACTACTGTTAGCACAGCTTTCCACATGTGTTGCTTACTTAGCAGCTGGCATCCTACTGTAAAATAAACTTAATCCTGCTTTGGTGTACTACCTTGTTTTTTCGCTTTAGTTTTATTGTGGTTTGTTTTAGTTTTTGCGAACTCACAGTCTTTCAGCAGGACAACATTAACATTAGCTTGCTAACCCACTTTCGCCCCGAGCCCAAAGTCAGTCTTAAGGGGAAATTTTATGATAGAGTTTGATCATTCTGAGATATAAATTAAACATGGAAGAAGCAATACCTCAGCCTGTCATGTCGGCATCCCTTCTCCTACATTGACCTCTATTACCAGTGGTTAGTAGGCTGACAGTAAGGGAAAGGAGCTGCCTGGAAAGCAGTTTAGTGTGACAGGCCTGTCAGACCCCATTGGACGCAGAGAGATAGTCCTCTTATCCACTTTGACACTTGAATGCTTCCCACATCCGGCCCCGAGCTCTTGACACACACGGAGGCATGGATGTTGTGGTTGCTGCCATAGATAAGACCTGCTGCAATGCCTCCACCCTAGACTGCCATTGGCTCATCTGTCAGACTGAAAAGACACTGGATATGTCTTGTGCCTGAAGATCCTGACCTCTGGTTAAGGTAACAGTGCAGCTTGATCTATTCGCGTGGTTCTGCAGGGGCTGACTGTTTTTCCGATGTCATGTCAGATGGAGAATCACATTGGACATGCATGCAAATACCTGATGAATGCATCGGGAAACCCCCAGGTAGAGAAGTGGTTGACAAACATCAACATCATCTAATGAACTGGAGAGGTTGTAGAACTATGCTGGTGATGGGGAAAATTGAGAAACTCCCCCCAAAAAACAACATGAGTGGAGTCATTTACATCCCATGAAAACCTCATCACATGGACATTGTATCTCCTGATAGCATCAGATTTACAAGTTTTCATTTGCTGTAGGCTTAAGAAGACATCTGGGCATTTTGAAAATTTGACCAGTCCTACAGACCAACAGTAAGAGGGATAGGAATCAATAACTGGTTCAAGCAGAGAATTTGTTTCAAATTGTCCGATTCGTCGGAACCATATGCCCTCAATCTTATCAATTCTTTTTTTATCCACGACAGCATACTTTCCTGACATTCTACGCTGCAGGAAACTTGGAAACATCTTCCTACGCAACATTGATATCATTTTCAGAAATTTAGGTTGACTGAGAAAACTGACATGTTAACAATTGAATGAATGAAAAATAAAGTTTTAGTGCACCTAAAGGTAATTATATGAAAACCGGCATTTCCTTGTTTCTGATAGAGAATGTATTCAAAAACGTACATAAATGAAATACATCAACAATGTCAGCGCACAGTGCAAATACATTCTTGTTAATTGGACCATAACTATATATAAAACTGCATTAATCGGCTGACTGATTACTTGGTCTATCTATTGCAATGGCAAACATGAAGCATGATCGAAGATTATTTCATGAGACTCAGTAGTGAGGTTTTGATGAAAAGATCCCAGACTGGGTTACCAGCTGCTTGTCATGAGACTGATAGGAAGCAGCCATGTGAGTACTCTTGTGAGGTGTCTGGGGGCACAAATCTGGGAAAGGCACAGCAAAAATAGTGTCCCAGGAAAAAGGTTCAGACAGATGAACAGTCAGGAGAGCTCCTCTCTGGGTGCTTTGGTATTAAACACATGTTTCATAGTACTGGCCCAGCAGTTATTAAAGCTAGCTTTATTTGCATTCAGCACAGTGGGGAGCGGCCACCCTACAGTGGTAGTCGTGTAAAGTAATCTGCCTAGCAGCACAGCAAATACCCCTGTTCTCATTGGACTACAAGACCACTCCCTATATTCAGCGCCATGGTAACCATACCGAGATGAGCTTGCACATTATACCCCATCAGTGCCATGGCTTATTATGGTATGTTGTCTTTAAACACGTATTGGAAGGCCCCTACACATCAATAATGTCAGTGCGAGTGCTTTGCAGGAGTGTAATGGCATCACATTTGTCTTTGAAAGCTGCTGATCGAGGCGTTTTGTCAGGTGTATGTGCAGAGAGGGCTCAAGGCCGTGCATGGATTCCCCCTCTTCCAATGTAACCTTACTTTGTCTTAAAGGCGGATGCTGCTGAAGCAGACAACTTCCTTCATCCTATCTGCCTATCTGACCAGATTTATGGGAGCAGACACAGGGATGGATGAAAGCTCCATCCTTCCAAACTCAGGCTAACGTTCCTGCTGACCCCCTCTTGCTCTTCCTCTTATCTTTCCCTCCATCATCATTATCTATCAGCACCAGCATTAGCATCTTAATTATAGTTCAGTGTCTTTGCAAAGGTCTTCTATATGCTTTTGATCCCCTGTGTGTGTACGTAGTTTGGCTTGTGCGGCTGCCAGAATTGACAGATTGATGCCAAAGAGAAAGTTCCCTGAGTTTTGTGAGGGATTAGCGAGATAGGCTGGGATTAAAATGGTCCATGTTTGTGTGTGTGGTGGTTGCAGTGGTGGGGGAGGATGATTGAATTTTGGGAAAAAGAGAGTAGCAGAGACTGGACAGCACGGACTGTCAAGTCTGTTTCAGCCTTATCCCTACTGCCTGTTCTGAGCCTCAGCTAAAATACCATGCTGGTCCTGTCTTGTGACTGAAGTCACAGATGAAAGACTTCATGTATCCGCCAGCCAATTTAACACTCTTTTAATGGAAGGTTAACTGAGACTGACTCAGTTTGTGGTGCAAATAGCCACCAAGGTGTCTTTGGCCAATGTGACGCAGTGTGTTCTTTCTGAAATGCTATTTGCTGATGTGAAGTAATTCTGGTACTAGGTATATAATTGTTTATTTGACCTTTTCTCTGTCCTTCTGTCTGTTTCTCTAGGAGTCGGGCAGCGGTGAAGATGACTGTCGCTCTCAGCCCAGGAGGTGAGACCACATCCAGTTTTGTCCCTCTAACTTAAATTCTCTGTCATAACTCTTCTTTCAAGCACTTTTTCATTCAATAGCATCTCTGGAGGCTGTAAGTCAACTCCTAGGCCACTAGGGGGAGGTTGTACATCAGTATTTCCTCTATTGCTTGAGCACAGATTCTGTCAGGGCTGTTTTACCAGCTGTAGATACTGTGCAGTACAACATCTACTTTAAACTGCTAAGCATCTGGCCAAAAAGTGAAAACTCCATCTACATTAAAATGTTTAATTTTTTTGAGTCCCATTAGTGGAGCCGATCCCTTGGTCATATAACGCCAGGGAGGCACCGATATGACTCCTTCGGTCCAGATAATGAATCAACACCTGGGCTTTTGATATCATTTGAAGATGATGACCAATCTGATTTGATAGTTTAACTAATAAGCTGAATGCCTCACTTTGTCTGTTGCCTCATTCTTTTATGTGAAAAGGCAACATCCTAACACTTAAACATTGTTTTCCTTCACAAAACAACCCATAAATACAGAAATGAAACTTTCCTGAATTATTTGTTATTCACTGAAATCCCTCTATAAAACAACAGTACAACTATATCTAACGAGAACAACATGTAAAGATTTAATCACAAGTAAGTCACCAACTAGTGCAGACAAACTTGATTCAATACAATTCATAAATCATATAAAGAAGTGACTCAGTTAAAGATAGATTGGCCACAGATCAGCCACATTGTCATTGATACCCAATCCAGCTAGCTGAATCAGTAACAGACCAACAGAAGATATCAGAATCGGATTTCTGCATCCATAAGTAACTCGTTTCTATGTAAATCACGCAAAGAAAGTGCAAACTATGCAAGCTATTATAGCTTTGTATAGTAAAGAAATGTCTAAATACAACATACAATGTAAATTAGGAAGGAATTGGCATCATTCTTACCAATAAGATACATTTATCACAGTAGTTTGAGCAATGAATGTCCTCTGAGTACTTTATCTTTTAAGGCCTCCTAGAAAAAATGGTAGCAGTAATTGTCTGTAATAGATTCATTATCACGGATCAAACAAATTCTAACTTTGTGAGCACTTCTGTCAATATGTGGTTGAACTCCTGGTGCCATAGGCTGTGGCTGATTGGGATAACGGATGCAGTGAGGTAGATTACTCGCCTTTGAAGTGTGTACCTCAAAAAAATCATGGACGTCATCACTGTTATTGTCTCTTTGTTTAGTTGACTCAAGTGGTTTTGTCACTGTGCGGTGTCGTGAGCCAAGGCCCCTCTACACTCTAACATATGAATGAAATTTTACTCAGGAAACTCAAACACAATGGCTGTATTTGTGTCTTGCTAATGTTTGACACATAGTGCTGTAGCGTTGAGCATGGGAACTTTGTCTTCACTGTACACCATGGGGCCTTGAGCTCACACTGGGTATCATATCTCTTTAAATTTCAAATGCGAACGGGTCTGGCCAAACTCAATATGAATAGCCTGCTCCAAAAAAACAGCAGAAATTGAACACCCCGCATTATGTATGATTTCATTTTCTGGATTATGTCACACATATTTGAAAATTGAAACATGATGACATCACCCCTGCAAGCCTTTAACGGACGTATGGTCCCAATTTTCTGTGGCGTAACACACACACACACACACACACACACACACACACACACACACACACACACACACACACACACACACACACACACACACACACACACACACACACACACACCTC
>CAAKHC010002076.1:2350-47732 GCA_901007825.1 Macroramphosus scolopax | reverse complement strand
CACACACACCGGAGACAGACACACACACACACACCACACCAATGAAGTGTAACGTCACTGCAGTGCAATAATGAATCTTCCACCACACTCTGCTGCCGGAGAACTGACACTGAATGTTAAGGACAAACTGTGGAGAAACTTTCTTCCTACTCAGTTACAACAACAACATTTGTGCTATTTGTTCTATTTTAAATCTGTAAAAGTTTGGGAAAAGATTTGTTCTGCTGTAGCTGCCAAACCGAAGAACTGCTTCCCACCCTTCTTGTGACCATCTGCAGGGATATCATGTGGAGTGACCTGGCTGTCAACAGTCACAAGATTGAAACATACTCTTTCACATTCACACACCAGACCTGTGAACATACTGTTGTGGGCAACATGACAACACATACAACAGAAATGATGTATCGTAATCAGAGAAGAAAGAATGAAGGATGACCCAGGTCACTAATCTCTTGTACTTGTAACACTACTGAGTCCCCGGGGGGGGGACTCAGTAGTGTTTGACAATTTGTGTCAAAATGAATTTCCCTTTTCTCGATTGAATTGCTCATTCAGTTTTCATTGTTGCAATGTTCAGAGCATACCAAATGAAATAAGAGGACTCAGCATTTCCAACAATAGTAGTTGCAAGTTTGTGAAGTGACCTACTAGTAAAACATAAAGTAAGCATCAGAAGTTATCCTAAACAACAAAAAGGCTGACGTCCCTGCACTGATTCAGCATCCATACTGTGCATCAGCTTTCTCCATGATGCAGACAAGAAGAGCAGGTTCATCAGACTAAGAATTTACTGAGTCTGCTAGTAGAATAAGAAGGGCAACGTGTAGTAACGAACACCAAGCTAAGGGCAAACAGTCTCCCCATGTGGAAACGTGCCCTTTAAGTTTACAGGTCATTTACAATCCAAATTAGATACGACACCTGCCTCCTGACTTCCTACACCTACAGTTTAAACTGTTGCAAGTTTTAAGTGTGCAGCTAAAACCGTCAGGCACATACTGAATTAAATGCCAAAACTCTCAAATTAATGTGTGCAAAGTGTTTGACCAAGATAAGGAAATATTGCCTCTGTAGAGTCTCAAACCCAAAAACAGATCATCAGTGCAAGTGTGTTTGCTGCACACAGGCCCCAGCTGCCATCAGGTCTGTCTCTCTTGTCTGGTTGTTGGCTCCCTGTTTCTCCGAGGTTAAGTGCTCCTATCGCAACTGAATAGTCAGCAAACAATTGAGCTTAAGGCGCTGTAGCTCAGGCTGTTCTTTCTTAGTTGAGGCCAGATGACTTTGGATTGGATGGATTTGTATAAATGCACAGTAAAGGCCCTTCATCAATAGCAGTAAGAAGATTGTTTGATCGAGTGTCTGATGGTTGCTTTAAATGCAACTTCCATGAAAGCACATATACAATGGCTCATAAACACATCAAATCTCTTGGTAATTAGATTTATAAGTGACCTGCAAACAGCCAGATATTTAGCAGGTGCGATGTTCAGTTGAACCACAACGTTTGACACAACAACAGAAACAGTGAGGAATGAGAAAATCATTGCAGATGTACAAAACGACACTCAGCTCGAAAACAATTCAAAATGTATCTACTAAATAATTCATAATTTAATTGGTGATTAAATTAAATCTTTTTCTTCAAAACATAATAATCATTGTTGGATGAAATGAAACATTTTATTGTGCTAAGGTTGTTACCTTTCATCTAGCCCAGTAAATTAAGCCGCTGGTTTTATGGTTATAAGAGGTCCTTTTTGTGTACAGTGTGCAAACAGTAGTCCATTAAGGGAGACTCCCACTCGTTCCCACGCAAACAAAGTCAAATACACACAGTTCTCCAGCTGCAGCATCTTTGTCCTGCATGTGTCTGCCCCCCCTCCCATCTAGTGACAGGACGACACAGAGCAGAAGGCAGTTGTGCAACTTTTCCAGACCTCAGCTGAACATCACAACAGCTTCTCCTGTTACCATGCAGCCCGCAAACTAAGTTCCCACCGAGGGCCAGTGAGTTTGACGACACTAAACAGAACCACATGACTGAAGCACCGGAGCAGCTGTGTGTGGATTGCGTGTTTACAGTTGCCAGCAGAGCAGATTGGGAAACCTTTGTGATGCAAGAGTTGTCAATAGGAAGGTGAAACCTGTATTGTAGTATAGTGTGACGACAGGAGCCCAGGTGTTGGTGTGTTTGTCTCATATGTGATGTAATCAGTTTAGCTCTGGGCAGGACACATGTCTGGTTTTATCATTTATATCATTTATAATGTTTCTGTTTTCATCATTTAAAGTACGGAGGCAATTTTGAGTGATTTATGTACATTTCTAAGTTAAAATGAACCATGTAGGGATTGTTTTAGCTTAGTGAGGACATGGAAAGAAAAGTATAACTCATCTTTATATATTTAGTGAGAAAGTTTCAATCAGTTTCGGAGTCGATTTTGTGGGGTTCAAGGTATATATGAGACAGAATTTGGTGAAGGGTAGAAGCATGGGCAAAGGAGGAAACAATTTAACATGGCAAGAAATGTCTGTTCTCGTATTATTGCTGTGTGGGACTCTTGATTCAGGCCCACTGTTATAACTGTCACAGCACCTTCAGTCGCTCAGGACAACACTGTAAAATAGAACAACTTCCTGGACAAACCCTCGCAGCTTTCCGCAGGAGAGTCATCTGTAGCCTGCTGCCCTGCAAGCGAGAGACGCACCTCTACTGCACCTACTGTGTTCATTCTGGGTAGAACATTTTTAGAATTAGAATGTCAGCAATGCAGAAGCTTGGAACTGACTGCTGGTTGAAATATGTTAAACGTACACTTTTAGTTTGTACACTTCTTGCATGTAAAACAAGCGTGGCCTTGGCCTTGATGAAGCCCTGCATTCTCAGAGTGCACTTCTAGTTTTAAAAAAAATCATTCTGATGCACCCTTAGACTTACATGTGCAATGGTCAGTAACTCTTCTGCACATGTATGATCAGTAGCACACTTGACAACAATTGTTCCACCACCCCACAGCTCGGGAGTGTTCATAGACCCAGAACACAATTGCACTTTTTCCACATTTCAGGGATAAACAATAGGCTGGAATGTTTGTGAACACTGACCCAAATTTGTGTTGTATAACAGCACTTTGAATAGCGCCCAATTCCTCAGTTAAACTTTACTTATTTGTAACAGCCAAAACATGAAGCAGTGATTCAATAAACAAGCTTAGCTCCACCACAGAGAAGTAATTTGCCACACGTGTCTTATATTAGCTTCTTAGGCCACTTGGCATTGGTCTGGTGTGTGTTGAGGTGGGCTGTAGTTTCACATTGTTTTTTAAATTTTTGTCATGTTACATAGGGATTTAGATGTTGGCTCACCAGTTGACTATGAATTGTTTATGAGACTATAAAATCAGGTAACACATGTGCCTGTCTCACAACATGAAATATGTCAGCTTATGTCTTTTGGACTAGCTTAATGTGGACGTAGGTTTCTACTGATTTTCATGACAAGACAGGCTCTATTGATGCAGTGACTAGTAATTGGATGGCGGCTGGTGCAAACCCCGACACCTCCAGAGACTGACTCCAAGGGCTCTTAATGTGCAGGTTGGCACCCTGTGTGGAAGCCTCTGCCATCAGTGCATGAATGTGTGAGTGTATTGGTGGATGAGGTAACGTAATGCGCTTTGAGTACCAGTGAGGTAGAAAAGTGTTATATAAATGCCTCATTTATCATTTATATCAGAACTTTATTCACATACTACAGGCAGCTGTCACCAGCCAAGCCTGGATGACTCCCCATTTGTTATTGCTCCTTATGTAACACAAGCACAAGGTTTGTGTTGAGAGAAAAGAAGGGTGGAGAGGAGACAAGTCTCCTCGGTAAGTTGACTGCCAAAAGTCAAAAGCCCATGCAGACTTAACTGACTCTATTACATTAGCTCAATGAACATATCCTCTGTTGACCCTGTTGTGCAATAAGTTGATTCTAACAACAGTGACGCATTATTACCATTACAATAGAAAACCCATTACTCTACAGTCAAATCAATAATGTAATCTATGAGCAACCACGGGGTGCCATGACAATTTAGCTTTGAAGCAGATGATAGTCAATGACCTACAGTGATAAGCACACTTCCAGCCCGAGAGTATGTGAGCAGTCTTATCAGCTGCTGAGTAAAGCCAGCGTGCTGCACGGCCTCCAGTCAGTGTCGATGCAGAAGCGCTGCTGGTGTTGTCGCTCGTACTTCCCCCCTCTTGCCCCCCTTCCTCCCATTCCCCCAAAACACGTGTCTCCAGCTCCTCCCTCGTATTTCTTGTCCTGCGAGAGTTTGACCCAAGTCATATGTCTCAGTACTGTACATGGTAACGGTCATGCTTCCCTTTTTGAAGTGGTTAAATCATGTTGAGAAAACAGGACGTAAACGGAGTCAATGTGGGACTGGCTGTCGCTTTCTTTAGAAGTTTCTGACAGCCAGGCGTTACTTTCGGGAGCAGAAACTTTTTACTTTATTTGTTTTAACCCTGCTCTTTTTATTACTCACAACAAAATATTGTATCACTGCTTCTTTAGCGGGATAATTTTACTATATTGTGACCGGTAAAGCCTGAGAGAAATAGTTGTCTGCCTTCTAGCAATGACGGAGCACATGAGTGCGGGAGCGGAGTAAAAGTTTGCCTTCGGACCAAGAGCACCTGCGTCCCCCCCGCCGACATGACCCTCGGCGCGATGTCCGGCTCCGACAGCCCGTCGGCGGTCAGCTTCTGCTCCTGCTGCGGGGCCAAGATGGTTCCTTACTTCAGCGATGACGCGGTTGTGTCAAAGAATCAGATCAACCAGCTGTAAGTCTTTATCATGGCAAGTTGCGGAGGTTATTTATCATCCGCAATATATTTCATTTAGGGAGTATTTTTATATATAAAAACTGATTAGTAAATGAACACAAGTCAGGGTTGTACTCATCATGCCATGAGTCCCAGTCAAAGTGAAGACTTGCACTGAGTTTGGCTCCACTGCTACTGGAGAAATTAAACTCTTTGAAAATGAATTGTTGTATTGTGTTTTGCCTTCAGATTGCAAATACTGCATATAAGTCTGGGTCACAGACATGCCACTGTTTGGATAGGGTTGTAAGAAATTTACAACCTTGAATGTTGTAATTGTGACTGTGAGTAAGCTGTTCCACCTATGACAGTTTTGCAATCATATTGAACATATTTCCTGGTGACGTAGCAAGGTGTGTTACTCATCCTTGGTGCTTTTGACCTTACTGGGACATGATGGCTCTGAGTTGAATGTGAATCATCTTACATTTCTCACAGGTCCAGACATACTAGAGGCTACCACATTGCTGTGATTTATGTCAGCTGATCATCAGATCAGATTTATTTGCGGCAAGTTTGTCCCTTCCTTTTGATTTTTCCAAGGATTTGACAGCGTTTGTTCCCTCAACAGAGTACCCTATGTTTTTATTTCTTTGTTTGTTGTTTGTCTGGGTTACACAACAGCTACCAGTGGAAGGGTGGAGCATGGGCTAAAGGAGGACAAATTAATTTTAAAGCAGATCCATGATTTTCTCTTTCTAGTTGTTAGTGTGGATCCTGAATAATTGTAAGTAACATTTTACTGTTGGTCTTGGCAAGGGTCTGCGCTTTCCGTTCAATGTGATGACAGTTGTCATCATTAGAAACATGATAAATTTCCTCTTTATGCATGAATGTAATGTTTAACTGTATCCCAAAACCTGAGACTCTATCATAAGAATGTTTCTATGAGGCAGAAAACTAAAATTGACCTTTACCTGCTTGGCCTCTGATACTTATAAGAATGCATTGATTGTGAAATTTCATCTGGAAAAGAAATTTCTCTCTGTTATGCTTGTATGATTGGCCACCGGTCAGATGGCCGCTTCTGACCTAAAAATCATAAAAACATCTGCAAATAATGTAAGTCACTCTGTTCCCACGGCTCAGTTGACTGAAGCAAATGTGCTGCTCATATAATTCAACTTTATTCATACTGAAGCAGAAGTTGTCAGTGTGAAGGCGTTTGCATTAATGAGTCTTTACAGTGACCTTATCTGTGATCTACAGCGTCTGCAAAAATCAAGGCAAGTAAAGGCCTCAGTTTATTGCATGTACAGTAAAAGGATTTAGTTTCCTCATCCCTGCAGTTCATACAAGTCTGCCCTTCAGGACAGATCAAAGACTCACCAAGCTCAGACTCTGATGTGGAGCAGACTCAGACA
The DNA here is from genome assembly GCA_901007825.1 of Macroramphosus scolopax. Lineage (NCBI taxonomy): Eukaryota > Metazoa > Chordata > Actinopteri > Syngnathiformes > Centriscidae > Macroramphosus > Macroramphosus scolopax. Next base: position 41,487 of record CAAKHC010002076.1, on the reverse strand, counting down.
AGTTTAGCAAATCTTGAGAAAAATAAAATCAATGTAGAAGTTACTTCAATAGGATTAAAAGATGATACAACGCACCCAATTTTCAATGAAAATCTATTTATTCGGCTCCACTGCTTTGTGCAGTGTTTTGTAACATTTTCGTGCAGTCAGCAATTGGTTGTGCCCTGCATGAGAATTGGCCTTCTGTCATGGTTTTAGGAGAGACAAGGACAGCCTGTGTCTTGATTGCATTGTTTTTCAGCTGGTTTACACATAATTGTGCAGTGAGGTTATTGAGTAAACTGCAGCTTTAGACTTTATGAGGGCTGCACCCAGGGGAAATACTTTTTTTTTCTTAATGCAGGTTTGCAAAAGGAAGGTTTACGGGCAGAAGTTACAACAAAAGGGTCGGCGCATACTGGCAGGAGCGTGCGTCCAATAAATACCTGCAGATGTGGGAATCTTGTTTTGTTCGCCACATTGCATGATAGCTCTCATTGCTCCTCTGAGTTGCTCTCAATGGTGAACTGTTCTCATTACAACATTTATTATTAGCACCAAGTGTGTACATGCATGCTTAGTTCTTGTGTACATACGCATTTGTTTGCAGTGAAGACGCCTGTGTGAGCAGAAGTCAGCAAAACTCTTAATGTTTAACCAGGATTTCAATGAGTAATTACAAGCCTGGATGCTGTCGAGGGAGTTAAGTGTCACCTGTGGCTAAACAGCATGTAAAACACAGTTGTAAAATCCCCCCCAAGTTTAGAATTACAGCTAAACTCTTCTCTTCTGTTGTACCTGTTTTCCAAAGAAAACAGAGACTTCAGCTGATGAACAGGGACATTGACAGCTGGTTTTAAAAGTCACCACATATACTGTAGATGTACACACACGTATGTCTCTGTGCATGCGATGCATCCGAAAACAAATGATCAACCTAACCAAGTTTGAATTTGGATAATTTGCTTCAAAACATGAGACTGTGCTGCCCGGTGTGGCGCAGCTGCTCCAATCTATTGCCATGTGTCAGTAGTTTGTTAATGAATCTCTCTCCCAGTGTTGCAAAGTAAAGTGCAAGCTTGGTTTTACCATGAGCTATGCCACTGAGTATGCTGACACTTAAACACTTTGCTTATTACCTAAGCTATATTTGGCTTCATTTCACCAATAATAAATAACACTTTAATGAGCTTCTTCAGTGGTGTTTATCTGCCTCTGTTTTCTCAATAATAAATTAAAATGTAAACAGAATCGTTGTCCTCTCAGAATAGCGCCGCATGCCTTTTTAATGTATGTGAATTCACTAAGGTGGCAGGCACACACACACACACACACACACACACACACACCACACACACACACAGGACAATGGTTCTCGGCAGTATGTTAACTGGCCTCAGTGGCGGTTGATGAAAGTCTATCTTTAGTGTGACCTGGTATCTACCGCTCTCTTTATCAGCCCCGACCCTTCCTACATCTGCTGCTTTCCTGTCTCTCCCCCTTTGCCCAACAATGTGCAGTGGAATTGTCATTAATCTTAAACTTTTTGTTTAGTGGGGAGTGGCGTATGTAGAGAGATGATGTGCAGTCGACCTCCCTGCAGAGACTTAAATCAAAGACCTTGCAGTTAGGTGTGATATGCCTCCACTGGCTCATCATTACGCTCCATGAACTTGACTTATCTCCCTGTTCATCTGATACTGTCCTCTGCTTGTGACACAGTTTCTATGACTGCCCCAAGGCTTAATGTGCACCTGTGGACATGTAGGGACACACAGATAACTCCCTGTCTTTCCTGTGAGCTGTATGTTTCGTGTGCAAACTCAAAAGGCTTTAGCTGGGCCTGCCCGACATAGAGCAAGGCCCTATATTTATCCTACTCTCCTCCTAGAGTGACTAATATGGGCACAGACTGGAGGGGGGGTCACCCACTTATCTGCCCACTATGTGAAGGGGTCCTTACATAGTGATGATTGTGTCTGTTGCCCTAACAAGTATCTCCTGCTTCAATTCTGCCAATGGCCTGCGATGGCTAAACACCAAAGGATGACCCACCCTACTCTGTGCTACAGACTCTGACTGGGTTGTCCTTCCTTATCTCCCATCCTGAAAGCCTTCTCCTCATTTGCACTCTATGTGAAGTCAATAGTCACAGCCTAAGATCCCAGAGGTGCTCATTCATAACCAGCACAGCACATGCAGGCCAGATATTCAAACTTCTGTAGTGGGCTATCGCTGCTATGTCATGGAGATTCTATGAAGGTATTCTATGTACAGTAGGTCGTCTGTGATTGTCAGAATGCAGTCTATCAATAGCTGAGACTTTTAAAGGACTAGTGTATTTTTAGTGGGTGTAGCTGAGTCGTTCACAGCCCCCCAACAGTTCTCAAGCTTAGATTCCACTTTCTCAGTGTGTTTGTGTGCAGGTGTAAAAGTGTGCGTTTGTGTGCATGCTTATGCATGACAATCGTTGTCTGATTCTGAGGGAGGGTACGAGTGTTGTATTACAGATGACACTGTAGAGAAGCACTGCTGCACAATGTCATTGTTGTTTTTGTGTGTGTGTGTGTGTGTGTTTGTTTGTGTGTGTGTTTGTGTGTTTGTGTGTTTGTAAGCACAGTGGGACATGATACTGCAGGAATCGAGGAGAGTGACCGAATTAAAAAGTAGGACAAGAGCTGAAGTTTTGAGAAAAGCTGAAAGGACGAAGCAATGGAGGGGGTGTGAGAGGAAACAGCTGGGTCAAGGGGGGCGTAGGTTATGGGAAATAAGCTCAGCACAAGACTGAAGTTTTGTTATTTCTCTTTTGTCCCTGTTGTCTGTCTGTCCTGATTGTGTACTGCACATCCACAGGCTCAGCAAAACTCAGGAAGGATGGTAGAAGTATGAAGAGATGAAGTTACAGAGGAAAGGGGGGGTTGACAGGAAGCCTGGACGGCAGACAGCACTGGCCTTCTTTGCAAGAAGGTGTCAGCAAGTGAAACTATAGAAGTTGGGTTCACTGGGTACAGCGTATAAAACAAATATTATCCTGCAAAGTTCAGTTTTAAAAGATAATGAGGCTTTGATGTCATCACCCGGTTTGAGTGGGTGCAGGGATCTTTATTGTTTGCGTGTGCAGTCGTCAGTTGTATGTCTTAATTTCTGCCCCAAAGGCTGCGAAACAGTCCTTGTGCAAGTTTAGCAGAACTGGTTGGCCAACTCTGCGTGCGAGGTTATTGTCTGTACACTTTGTCAAGCACTTCTGAGTGTGTTCCATTTTATTCCGAGTAAACGGCTTTGATCCCTAATTTTCAATTTCCTGTAACTTTTTGAAATGACATAAGCTTGATTTAGGCTTGTGTGTGTGTGAGAAGAAAAAGAACAGACAGTCGTAAATTTTTCTGGAAATGTGATACTCAAGCTTGCTGATTACTAATGATTGTGGCTGCACATGTTCCTGCTCCTTGATAGGGAAGTTCCTACCACTTTGGGTTGTGGCTTCAATTGTGACACAGCCTGCAGAGCCAGTACGTGGTGGTCTGCAAGGTCTTTTTAAAATCTTGGATTACATGATTGTATAATGTCTTATTTTCTCTATTGTAATACTCGTTTGTGCTCTTTGCTTGTGCCGTGTCTACTAACTGAATGCATGCAGACGATGATACGAGTGCCAGCTGTGTCAATGTGCAACCTCTTGCTCAGCATCATTTCGGTTGCATTGTAGTGGTCCCATGGCTGGTCTCATTTGACATGTTTATAAGTGGCCGCAGACCTTTTAAACCAGTCTTATTGGTTTCTTGTGTGACTTATGTTATTATGCCGCTAAGAGACTCACAAATCCAATATCCAGTTGAAAAACACTGACCTCAGTTTATAACGTGTCCTCAACAATGCCGTGACCTCAGTCACACTTAATAAGATGAGATGTTTTGCAGAGGAACAGAACCCTGTTTAATGCAGCCCACTTTGGTATGGAGCCTTGTGCGCCGGCCAGCTCTTATCTCTGCTCAAACATTGTGGAGGAGGGGACTCTCTCTATCTTCCCTCTTGGAACCCCAGTCCCCCCACAATCCCTGCATCACTCCCTACTGGCAGCTGTTGGAGTGAATAAGTTAGAGTGTGTAATCCAGCTGTGTGGAGGAGCCGAGAACATTGTGTTCTGAGTTCACATTGGAGCTTGTTTTGCTTGCAGTGGTCTGTCAGCTCTGATATGGGGAGCCTGCAGACCAGAGGCCAGCTGAATGGAGCATTGTTACACTGACATAAGCCCATGACAACACTCATCTGTTCTTTGTCCCCATCCTATGCTAAGTATTAGAAGTTGAGGTCAGCAAGTGCAAGGAAGTGATTGCAAATGAACTACAGTTTGGTAAATTAAATAAAAGACCTAATATGATTTGATACATTGGCCAGCGTCTCTGTGCTTGAGTCCTCAATTAAAGTCTTTTATTTTCCCTTCCAGTATCAGCGAGAGTTTCCTCACGGTAAAAGGTGCGGCCCTTTTCCTTCCCAGGGGAAACAGCCCCACGCCGACCTCTGCACCTTGTATCAGCCAGCTTAGGAACAAACACACAGGTAACGACTTGCACGCACACACACACAAATAATAGTCCCAGCTCTTCTCTCCACCTCCTTTGACTATTAATCCTCTGAAATTAACTCCATCAACGAATTTGAGATTAGATTTGAGTGTTTTCAACTTGGACATTCCTCTACAACATCATGAGTAACAGCTGGTGTTCACTGCGGCTGTTTCACAACAAGCTAGATAAGCTTAGTGCAGTCAGTTCGTTGCTCGGTGCACTGCGTCGGAGTGCTAATTTGCAGAGAAGAAAAACTCTTAATATGTTGAATTATGGATGATTAACATTAAGTTTGAAAGTCACAATCAGCTGCTAGATTTGGATGAAGGTGGCCTTCATAGGAGTTGTTCAATTTTAGGATTTGAGATGGGCTGGTTGCTATAAATAGCACCAGAAACCTCTCTTCTATTAGACACAGTCAGGTATGAATGATGCAGACAATGCAGTAGAAACTGGCCTCAGGGGAAATGATACAGTATCATGAGACTCATGTTGACTCGTGTATGTTGAGGAAGTGGATTGTTGTCTACAGAAACTGAGAGTAAATGGAGACATTTATTTCTGCTTAGGTGACCTCCAGAAACATCTCCAGACTATGTTCACTGTGCTGCGGCCGGAGGATACCATCCGACTGGTGAGTGACATCACGACTCACAGACACCTCCCAGTACCTGCCTCGGGACCTGCAGGCTTTACATATTATATGTATACATTAATAGAATCGAAATTCTCTTTGCTTATTTCTGCTTTTCCCCTGTCTCCATCTCACCTCTCTGTCCACCACTCCTTGCTGTGTTTTTCTCGCAGGCTGTATGTCTGGAGAGCGCATACCCTCATGTAACCCGCTACATGGTGGTGGTCTCCACTAACGGTAGACAGGACACAGAGGAGAGTATCGTGCTGGGCATGGACTTCTCCTCCTCTGACAGGTCAGTGTCTCTGCAAGGCAGACCACTTCATCTGTCTGTGAGATTTGTAACTCTCATTAAACTCCACACTTGTGACAAGAAGCAGTGATTGGTTGTTCATCCATATTTGAGCTTTGCAGTTGTGTGCAAATGGACAGCTTGAAAAAAGAGATTTCTCAGTCGTTGCAAAGATAAATAAGGGCACTTTCTAACTCTATCTCTATAATACTGCTAATACTTGTCCTCCTGAAAAAGATACGCTTGAACTATGATCTACATGTTTTTCCTTGATTGTATTGTTTTTAACCACTAGAGTAGTTCAACCTACTTAGTATTTATAGTCAGGCGTAAAGGCTCTTGTATTATGTGAAACCAATGTGTCTTGTGTTGTTATTTACCGTGTTCAATCTTCCTGCCAGCGGCTGTACGGTGGGTCTGGTTCTACCTCTGTGGAGTGACACTCTGATCCACTTGGACGGAGACGGGTAAGTCACCACACCTACGTTGGCTTCCTCCTACGATCCCTTGAGACACTGACAACCCCGCCGACCCGCTTACATTGTGTATTCCTTTGTGTTTAATTAAGCTGTTTAGCTTCTGCAATAACTACACACTGTCTCTCTTTCTCCACAGTGGATTTAGCGTGTCGACGGTGAGCAGGGTTCATGTCTTCAAGCCAGTTTCAGTTCAGGCCATGTGGTGAGAATCCCTTTTTTCAAATGTCAGAATAACTTTCAGTTACGTGGCGCTGTGACCTACAGCCTTCTATCTTTGTCGCTGTTTCTTATCTTTGTTATCCTTCCTCTCTGTCTTTGTATCTTATTCCTGCACTGGTTGTATTTGTTGTATTTCTCATATATGCCCATTGCATCCCCTCGTTGATTGTAGTTCTATCCTGTGAGTCATGAAAGAGACGCTGTCATCTCTTTGTTTTTGTCCTGTGAGACAACCTCTCAAGTGTGAATCTTCTTCCTATTCTTCCCACTGTCAGGTCAGCCCTGCAGTCGCTTCACAAAGCATGCGAGGTGGCTCGCTGCCATAATTACTACCCAGGCAGCCTGTTCCTGACCTGGGTCAGCTACTACCAGAGCAGGATCTCATCCAACCAGTTCTGCGTGAACGAGTGGAACGCCATGCAGGATGTCGAGTCACACCGCGCCAATTCACCAGTTCTCTTCACAGACTTGTGAGTAGAGGAGGAGAAGGAAAACACACACCAATTGTTCAATATCGTCCTGTGCTTCTGAATACCATGTGGTGCGTTCCACAAATTTGAATTTCAACTGAAAACACAGTCAATTCCCTCCTTTTATAATTAGTCAAGTCATATATCCCCAAGAAACATTATCAAATTCATAGAGGAACAACTTCACATGTGGACACATGTTGATCCCATATAATGAGCTGACAGCTGCTCTGAAAAGGGAAACCAAGAATGTATTTTCTAGATTTAGAATAGGTGTTGCTGTTATTCATGAATAGTCCTTGAGTGGTTATATAACTTTACTTGACAGTAGCGGCTACATGCACCTTTGCATTTCAGCAATATGTAAAGAATGTGTGCACACACAAATATGTACACTCAGAAAATGGCTCTCACGAATGCACATTGAGAGAAAGTGAGGGTCAGAAATGAGATGCGCTCTGTCCCACCCTCACAACAGCATTGCCCAGTCTCTGCTAACATACAGACACAGTGTTGCTTCACCTCTACAGCCAAACACTTAGGGTCAATCAGTCTTCAGAGCCCTGGACTCTAGAACTGGGGCCACCCGCTGTCTGTGACCTCTCAGGGTAACGAGGAGCAACACACACAGACACAAACACAAGTGTGTAAGCAGGCACGTGAACAAAACTATGAGCGAATAAACACATAAATGACTTCCTTATCTTTGACAGGGTTGTCAACAGATCCACAGGGAAGCATAGAAAGTAGGAGGGAATGACACGGCTGCTGGATTTATATCTTTACTTTTACCAGGGAAATTCCCCTCCCTGGTGCTTACTCATGTGCCTCGCGGCCTATTTGTCTCTGTCTTTCTCCCTTGCACATACACACACACACTCCAGAGTTTCTCCAGCGTCCAAAATAGATGAGGCTTTAGCTGGCTTGATTTACGTTTTGAAAAAATAGAATCCAGACAGACGGACAGATAGGTAGACCTGCACTGGGACAGATAGAAGCAGGTGGCAAGCAAAAAATGATGAGATAACTATTCTGCTGCTGCATGCACCTGATGGCCCTGAATGGATAGAAGAGAGAGAAAGAAGGTGTTCCACTTCAAAACGTGATTATAGAAAGACACACGGAATCATAAATCCTTCACTGCATTACCACCCACACTTTATGATCTCCAGTATAAACACATAAAGCTCTCTGCTTATCTGCAGGAGCAGGTGAATGATGAAGCGACATAAGCAGAAAGTGTTTGTTGACATGGAAGCTTATTTCCCCGTATAACCACTGAACAAAAGGTTAAGATTGCAGGAAGTGTTTGATGTTGTCATGTATTTGTGTCAGTGTGATTAATGGGGGTTACAGTGAATTCCCGCAGGCTATTACTCAATCAGCGGTACAAGGAAGTAACAAAGAATTTCCACTTCTCTGGTACTATTAACTGATGTTAGCGCCTTGTATTTGTCAGTCTGTTTGTCTGACCAGCTGTGTGTCCCTCAGACTGTCTGCTGGCATGTCACGACATGTTGGAGAGTCACCGGATGTAACTAAACCATCTTCGTTGGCAAGGGTTCACTGAACCCTGTTGACTCATTCTCCTGAGGTCAATAAAACATCCAGTGTTCAGAAAAACAAGCTGTCGCCAGTATTCCAACACTGATTCCTTTTTAAAGTCTGCAGTTACTCATCACACTGCAGACAGTGTGGCTGCAGACACACACACCGCTGTGTCCTATTACAGTGAAGAATCAGTTAGGACCCAAACAAGAGAAAATTGGACAACATGAGACAGAGAAGCTTGGAGACTAACTGAACTCTCCTCTCCAGAGAGGTGATTAGGCCACTTGTTGGTGTCATCAGTATGATCCAAAAGCTAAATGCGTCCCCGGGCAGAGTTGTTAGAAACAGAGGCAGGCACAACAACAGGCGAATTCTACAAGGGAACTTTGTTGTGGTTCACTGATGGGTCGTATTCTTAGATTGTCTGTACCCGCTCCAGTTTCTGAGAATCAGAGAAAGCGGCAATGCTCTTGTGGAACAAATAATCTCATTGAGACTACGTTCAACTGAATCAATGAGCAGAAACAAAGTGTCGTTACCGTAAATGTGAAGGTGACTCTTTGTGTTTCAGGGGAAATGTCCTGACTGTGTTTTAATAAAGGTGTTTGCATGTGTCTGAGCAGGCCTACAGAGAGAGAACGCACAGAAAGACTGATCAAGACGCGCCTCAGAGAGATCATGATGCAGAAAGACCTGGAGAACGTCACCTGCAAGGAGGTGAGAGGCAAACACACACGGATTAAAATTACATCTAGGTTTTGAGTTAAGAGAAAAGTGAATTTAATCCTTTCCTTTCCCACAGATTTAGAACTGAATCAGGAGTCAGAAGCATCTCTGTGTTTCTAAACTATTGTTGTTGTTCTTTCTCAGATCCGAACAGAGCTGGAGATGCAGATGGTGTGCAACCTGAGGGAGTTCAAGGAGTTCATAGACAATGAGATGATTGTCATCCTGGGACAAATGGATAGCCCAACGGAAATCTTTGAACACGTCTATCTGGTAAGAACTCAGGAGCCCTGTGTTTCTTTTTTAACCATCGACCTGTGTCAAATCTTGCTTTAGTGATGTAGTAACCTACAGTTGGCTGTGTCACAGTATAGGCATTTAACTGGAACTCTGTGTACACCTTGTTATTGACTGGACCTGTGTTGTCTGCAGGGCTCTGAGTGGAACGCATCGAACCTGGAGGAGCTGCAGAACAGCGGGTAAGAGATCTTTACTCTAAGGCAACTCTAAGTCACTATCCGATTTTATAAATGCTGCAGTTACACCTCCTATTGGATTTGCATTCCAACTGAGGCTGCTACAATATGTATTTTACTGTGAGAATATGCACCAAAACATATTTTAATGTAGTGGTCAAAACCTTCTGTGATCATTGAACAGCCTGGCAACAATACAGATGTACTGCGACTTCAAGCTTATATTAGCTGCTGGAAGATGTTGGTATAGCTTCACAGGCTAGCAAGATCTGAATGCATGAGCCGAATGAAAATGCTTCCCATCCCCTGTGGAGAAACAATTATACTGTGATACATGATCACAAAGATGCAAGTCGTGTTTCGGGAGGCAGGAGCCGAGTGTGCATGCTAGCGGTCACATTATTTCCAGAGCATGATTTAGTTTGAGTTTAAATGAAAGAATCCATTACCGTTGAGTTCAAATACTGAGATGCAAAGTTCCAGTGCTTTCAGTTGCTCCACCACCATGTTCTGTGTCACCATCTAATCCACAGTTAAGATGCTACGTACTATAAGTGTGTACTAGCTTTGCACTCATCATCTGAATATCTTACATTGGGAAACTAGTTGATGCCTGTTAATTGCATTACAACATCAGCGAGTCAACTTGTCTCTTTGTGTCCCTTATCTAGAGTGGGATACATCCTGAATGTGACCAGGGAGATAGATAACTTCTTCCCGGGGATGTTTGAGTACCACAACATCAGAGTCTACGATGAGGAGGCCACCAACCTGCTGGAGTACTGGAACGAAACCTTCAAGTTCATCACCAAAGCCAAGTAAGCTTGTACACAAACATGTATATTTAAGTTTTCCTTGAGTTCTCAATCAGCTAAACATCATCATATTCTCTTAGGAAAGCCGGTGCTAAGTGTCTGGTTCACTGTAAGATGGGTGTGAGCCGCTCTGCCTCCACAGTGATCGCCTACGCCATGAAGGAGTACGGCTGGACGTTAGACACTGCCTTTGAGTATGTTAAAGAAAAACGAGCTGTCACCAAACCAAACCCTTCCTTCATGAAGCAGCTGGAGGAGTATCAAGGAATTCTGCTGGCCAGGTGTGCTTTCATCTACAAGCATCTGAACTATATTTGAATTGTGTCGGATGACTTCTAGTGCTCATAAAACGCTGTTTTGTTTGTCTTTGTCTTCACAGCAAACAAAGGCATAATAAGCTATGGCGCTCCCACTCCGATAGTGACCTAACAGATCGTCAGGAGCAGATATGTAAACCTTTATCCCACTCCCTGGGCCGTTCCAGCTCTCACAACAGCAACAGATCATCCCCTTCCTTACATCACTTCCTGGGTGTGGCTGTGCTGCAAGCTCTCGGTGCTGAACCCGAAGACTCTGCCAAATCAACCTCGGACTCCAAACCACACTCCAATGGCTTGTGTGACTCACCAGATCAGGAGGAGGTCAAATCAGATTGTGATGATCCCCTCCTGCCTCCCCTACCGAGACCCAGAGCCGCCACGGTGGTCCCAGAGGAAGAGGTGGACAATGCTGTGAGCGTGGCTGTAACGGTGCCTGTTCCCATCCCCTATCCTCCGCCATCAGTCCACATCCTCCCTCCAACTCCTGAATTCCAGCGTGCTCACAGGGGCCCTCTCACACAGCTGTCAAGTCCGGCGCACAAACCACTGGAACTGTTTCTTAATTTTCCTGAGCGAAGCAGCTCAGAAGAAATCTCCCCCATCACCCTGGGATCCACTGACTCCGACACAATAGAACAATCTCTGTCAGATTTACCGAGTGACAAACACAGTCCCTTCAGCCCCGTCAGCACTACCTCTCTCCCTCTGCTCCTGTCCTCTGGTCCAAGCGACGACAACAACAACCCAAGCGAGTTACCGATAGGCAGTGCCTTCGACAGCCGCGGGGAAGCCGACGGGTTGTCCAACCACAGCTCAGACAGCATCGACTTCTTCAGCGCCCGAGAAAAGTTTCTAGGCTTAGCTCAAGATGGTAGAACACGGACCGTATCCGAGCAGGGACAACAGAGGACTGTGTCACTTGATAGTGAGGACAACAGAGAAATGGACGACAGAGAAGACGACGACAGTGGAAATGGGATGACTCAGGTACAGAATCCTTCAGTCTTTGATATTGAGACTCACAGCATTGTGAAAGCATATATATATATATATATATATAATAGTTATATTAAGTGCTTTTTTTTTCCCCCAGAAATATTTTGCATTTCATGTACTATTGGATTAATACTATGAGTGTTGAGATATTACAAACTCAAGTACTATTCTGGTTAACTGACAGCATTTTGGTACGGAATTTCAGACACGATGCTTAATGTTTACTCGTGTCTCTCTTCTCCTCGTCTCCCAGTCTGAAGACAGTGATGTAAAAGCCAGCCCTGACCAGACCCATCACCCTCAAAATGACAACGGAATATCAGTCCGCCATATTGTCACTGAGATTGAAGCCATATGCCACCCAGCGTCGTGCCCTGTTACTCCCTCCTCCTCCTCTTCCTCATCATTATCCCTCCCTCCATCCTCGCACAGCCTTCAGCTCATTCGACCGGAACCTCAGGAGGAGACTGAAGTCACGCACGTCCCTTTTACTCCACCTTCACTCCCACAGTCTCCCTCCATGCTGCCGAGCGACTGGCCCGCAGGCTCCGTGCGGCGGGCCACCGAGCAGCTGGAGCAGAAGCTGAGGCAGGAAATGGAGATGGCAGCATCACCGCGCTCCCCGCTGCATTCCCCCAGCGCTGAACAGCCTCCTCTCCGAATGTCCCCGTGCTCCCTGAGCACTGAACATCCTCCCCTTCGCTCTCCTCAGCAGTCCACAGAACAAAGGCTCACTCAGGGAGAGAACACAGACGTATTTGAGAATTCCAAAGACAGAGAGAAGCATACAGGCTCACAAACAGAGCTTCAAAGACTCAACTGCTCAGGCACAGACAACCTCTCAAACCCTCCCCGACCCCACAACTTAATTATCAGCCAAGTCTCTGGTGCTATACCTATCACTGTGCACACATTTATAGATAGCCATATGCTGACACAAACTCAGACATCAGTAGTGGCGTCTCCTAGTCAGATAGAAGAAACATCTCGAGATACCTCAGCCCACTCCCAAAGACAGAGCCAGCCCCACAGCCAAAGTCAGCAGTGTCAGACTCAGCCCCAGGCCTGTTCACACCTAATTAGTCTGGATGCTGTGACAGTTCAGGAGTCAGACACAGATGAGAGGCTGGAGTCCAGTTCCCATGGCATGCAAGAGGGCTGTGGCCCTGGCTGTGACGCCCAGAGCAGGCTGGCTCAGGGCAGCCAGGAGCTGGAGAGGATTCAGCAGACACTGAGAGAGCTGCAGGCGTTCCTCCACGATGGCGTCAGATTGGAGGCAACAGCCAGCCAAGAAAAGGAACTAGGGCAGCCTCAGGGGCTGAGAGATGCTATAGACATACAGCCAGGACCTTGTAAAGTAGTGCGTTCTGAACTGACCCCTCCAAGCCTGCAAGTGGGGCAGCGGTTCAGAGAGCGACAAGAGGGGAAAAGTTTCCTGGAGACGGCAGGATGGCACAGGGCCATGGAGCTTGAGGCTCGCATCCGCCAGGCTGGCCTCACCCCCCCTTCTCTTATGAAGAGGTCGGCATCCTTGGCTAAACTGGACTGCCTTGAGCTGTCAGCCACTGACCTCAGTGACTTGGACCTGAGGCCACAATCCAGGACTACATCATCACACTCCCACGACTCTTTCACCATGTCCCCAACTCACCCGGACGACACCTGGAAGAAGCAGAAAGTGCTGGCTCAAACTACTTGTGTTGCAAAGACAGGTTTGTCCCTTGAAGACTCAACATCGCCACCGCCCCTCTGCATCCCCCCCGCCCCTCACATCTGTCCGAAAGAGGAAAACTGTGAGAGGGAGGAGCCGGACGGCAGCAGGTGTAACACGCCTACCACAACATCACGTCAGCAGGGGAGGTGTCACTCATCGAGGCGTTCTCGTAAAGCAGAGAAAAAACAACGACCTGTCACCTTGCTATACAACACCATGTAACCTCACTGCAGTGGACTGTAACGGACACGACTGGAGCTGTGCAGATGTGCGAGTGGCTGCATGATGTGTACGAATGTGTAGCAGGGAAACCCTGTGTAACCTCAGATGTATGTCCAGTGAGTACGTCACTGATGAATATATGTATGCATGTAAACCACTGGATGTGTTTCAACTGGAGTTCAGGTTTGTATGTACATTAATGAAATATGAATGTCCAAGTGTCATATGTGCGTACTTCAGGCACTCCATGCCTGGGTCCTTTTCTTCTGCGTCAGTGTGTGACCCTCACTGCCTGTGCTAAACGGCAACAAGAGGGGCTTTTTCTCAAAACATGCACTTTACTGTTTAGATCATTTTCTTTTATTTGATGTATGTTTCTCACCCCAGAAGAATATTCTTTTGCACTGATCTCAGTGGAGGCTAGTTGGTCTCCGTGTGTGTGTGTTTGTTTTTCAACGTAACCAGACACATCCCTATTCAGATTTTAATTGAACCAGGACAAAGCTGATATGTTGAGTAAATGTTTTTTATTCAGTGCTTTAGAAGTAAATAAATATGGTGAGTTTGTTTTGACTGAAATGACTAATGACCTCTATTTTAATGTGATTAGTCTGCCTCATGTCACACACACACACACACACGCACACACACACGCACACACACACACACTCTAAAAGAGAAGGAATTATCACCATGAGCCCCAATTACTTTTTGTATCAGATGTATTACTGCCATCTGCTGGCCAGCAAGAGAACTACAGTTTGAACATGTCAGGACAGTGGAGAGGAAAGTGGTTAACATGTGTCTACTTTCATCAATATAACTCCACTCTGGCTGTATGCTACTAATTCTAATCCGGAAAAATCCAGCTCATACAGTTAATGAAAATCTGTTCTACCTGTCGTTAAATACAAGTAGCTTTCTTTGAACAAGTCAAACCCCGTCTCCTTGGGGAATGACATCCGTCAGCGCTCAGGAGCAGCTTATTTCAGGCTGACATTTTACCTACTCTTTCATGTGGGTAATTAAACGCTGAGATATAGGTCACCAGGACCCCTGCTGAGGCACACACTCATAAATCAGCTGGCACTGACTGACAAAGATAGACCAAACCTTTTAGAAAATAATTGACAGACATCACAAGCGCCACATGGTATTGCCATTTATTTTTTTTTACTGATTTTCCCTTTTTTTCTCCAATGAAAATACTTTCTAAATATAGCTTGTGACCCAAAGCGTGAACAGTCGTGGAGCATGGATGCAGCTCAAACACTGAGACATCAACTCCGGGTTCTCTCCCTGCGTGCGGTGCCAGCCTCACACACGGCTGGTTTTATGTCTGTAGCTCTTTACAAATTCCCTTCACACATGCCTTCAGCCCCGTGCTCTCACGGCCCCGGTGTTATTCATAATGTAGGGCTGAGTCAGGGCAGGAGAGAGGTGCACTGCTAATTCAAATAGGAAATGATTTCGTTCTGTCACCCACCAGCAGAGCAGCTAACAGCCTGGCTGAATTTTTCCACAAGGGTTTAGAGTCTCAGCTGCCCTTTTCCTCACTGTTAAACCACAAATACCTCCAGACGACCCCCCTTGGATTTGGCTGAGGCTCTGGGGTGAATGTCAAAGAGATGTTGACGGTGGTGGAAGCTGCTAAAACCAGATCAGCACCACAACTTTCCTATTGCGTGAGAAATTAATTGCTTTTGTCACTTTCCTTCACTCAAGAGAATTATAACAGCTGACTTGCTGCTCTCCGAACTCAGTGTGAGGTCAAATGATCTAAAGAAGATAAGAGGTGTCTGTAATATAAAATGGATTTATGTAAAACAAAAAATCACTCATACATTGCTGCTCCAAAGGATGTTTCTTTATTTGAATCTTTATCTGTATTCACATCCCGGGCCATGAAAACATTTTTGCTGCATCTCTTTTCTAGCAGAAAAACAGCAACGTTTTTTAAAAAGTAAAAAAAATGAATCTTTCTTATCAACCAGGCAAGCTGAGCTATGAATTATTGAGGAGCGAGGTGGCTCCCCTCAGTTTGTGCTGATATTAGAGTGAGAAAGTTTTACATTTCTGTAAAAGTAATAATAAAAAAGAAAAGAAAAGGAAAAAACAAGCCGTATTTAACAATCCGTCCTTCCTAGCAACAAAACATGTTTCTCAGTGTTTGTAGCCTTGAGACCTGCAATATTAGGTTACCTCCAATTATTAGAGCTCATCTATGATCCGATCAATCCTCGGTCATTAAGAACCGAATGTCCAAAACTGTTTGTTTTTGGGGGGCAATTTCACACTCTGATTTACAATAATCTTGTTGTAAGGATGCTGAAAAAGCCTAATATTGCTGTCAATAGCATTTAAAGTGATTCATCTATTTCTCCTTGGCGAGTCTGCTCTGATATTGCAGTTCTCAAGTCTAGACTCATGCTCACAAATACTGCACACATACCGTGACTACACAGGAATACAGAACTCATCCGCTCACGGAGGTTAAGGAGATGCAAAATACACAGAAAATGTCTTTTCGATTACATTTCTATTCCACAGTCCACCTATAAATCCACTAGCATTGTCCCTTTATTGTTTGTGTTACACACAGGCCTGCAGGAAAAAACCCATCACAGTCACATACAGTACAGTTAGTACACCAAGTGCTCATTTGATAATCGTCACATCTGTGCTCCTGCGGTCAGGCTTCAACTTGAACTGGCCTGAGTTTAGTTTGTGCTCGAACCTTTTTACTATGCATACATCCATTCACAGTCATAAATGTGATCCAACAGCAAGCTAAGTACAGTACGTCTGGATTTTGTGCAAATTAAAAAAGAAATGTACTAGTCTTTTTTTTTTTCCTTTTAAAGAACATTGAACAAATCAGATTTTTGTCTTTCTGATCGACATTCAACTCAACCTTTATTGAAGAAGGTTACAGTTACTTTCCCCAGCACTGGTCCTAGCTGGTTTGTCACCGGTCCCTTAACTCAAGCTGTTTCTCAATCACAGTAAAGACTGAGAAGCACAACTTGGTGGCAAAAGGACTCAGTGCGCCGGTGTGCTGGAATAGAAAGTTGGCCTAACACACTCTATTTCCAGGACAGAAGGTGATCTGTCCTGCACAGAGAGCTGGTTTTGAAACACACACACACACACACACACACAAACAGATAAATCACACATCCCTTCAACAATCAGTCAAGGAGTTATTACACTAAACTTATTGTATTGGACGTATAATTTGTTGTAAACTGGCACTGGTCAAGAAGTACCATTCGGCACCAGAGAGATGAAACTGACTTCTCCCTGGCTGCAGCTGAACAGCTGCATCACTGTATGGCTTCATGGGAAAGGTCTGACTAAGGCAGTGGCAGAGAAAGGAGACGGCAATCTGATTGTGTGAAACCACGACGCTAATTTGAGATTTTATTTAAAATGTGCTTACGGTTTTAAAGTCCCCTTTACTGCCCTTTTCTATCATATACCCTTGGTCCAGACCCCTCCCCTCAAACCCCCACAGCCCTCACTTCTCCATGAGTGACAGCTGGATGATGTGCTTTAGCTCCTCCTCCTCCTGCCGCAGTCGAAGCTCCGCCTCTTCCTGCTCCCGAGCTGAGATCTCCATGGCAATGCGCAGCTGCTCGTTGTAGCTGCAGGTGTTCGGCTGCTTCTTGGAGGGGGTGGAGTCGAGGCTCGAGGGGGGGCGAGGTTTGTGTTGGGGGACCCTGGGCGGAGGAACAGTCAGGGGAGGGGAGGAAGAACACAGGTTGAAACACCTTTCTAGGAAACACATTACATCCTGGAAAGGTTCCTGACTCAGAGGATGTAGAAATGGTTTGATTTAAGTTCTATTAGCTGTAATTCACAATCCTTACATTGTGGAGGAGGCAAATGTAACTCATCAGATTTTTTTTTTGAAGGTGTCCCAACACTTGAATAGTCCTAAACCAACATTGGAAACTTCCCTAATAGCCGAATACAGTTATTTAGCATGCCTAATGAAAGAGGGATATGAGGCTGAGCCAATGTGAATTGCCACACATAACCGCAAATACACTAGTAGGAATTGAATATTCGACGGAACAGAAAGTGATCATCACTTCACCCAAACGTTCATTATAACATAAAAAGTGGACCTGACAGCTTTATTGTTTGAATTGTGTCCAACATTGTTTTTGACCTTAGTTTCTGCTATAGTTGGTAGAGTAACGAGTGCAGTAGCAGGCTTGTGTCAACAAAGGGGGGAAAGAGGGAGCAGGTCTGCCTGTCCATCCATCTACTCATCTACAAATAGCGAAGTCAGAGAAAGAAAACACTGCCTAAAGATAACAGGCTAAAGTCAACAGCAGCACTGTCGACTGTGGAAGCAGGAAACGGTGACACACACACACACACACACACCTCTCTCTCTCTCCAAACACACTCAAATACACATTAGATAGGAGACGATGGCAGAATAGCAGGATGGATAAAAGAATAGAGTAGAAGAGGACAGGACAGGAATACAGGATGTGTGTGCACAGGAAGTCAGGGATGGAAAGAAAGAACTGCAGGATGAAAAGAGTGCGAGACACCGAAGAAGAACAATGCATGAGTGAACTGAGAGGAAGTCAGAGGCAATATGGGTGAGGGAGCATCAGGATATATCGTCTTTATCCTGCCAGCCGTGGAGATTTATGTTTTTTGAGTATACTGGTTCATAAGATAAAAGTCCCATTCATTGCTTTTACTCGGTGCTATCTGCAGTCCCTGTTTGTTTCCAGGATAATAGAGTTCTTGACTTTGGACCGAGGACAGGGAAGTGTGAATAATTGTATTCAAGCAGAGAGAACAGCAAGGACAGGAAGGGACAAAAGAAACATGTAAATTTGATTAAAAAACAGAGGAGAAATCTGACCTCTCCTGGCGACTTGGGTCACAGGGCAGGGGGTGCGTTCCTGGCTTGCTATTGGTCAGAGCTTCCCAGATGGTCACCTTGACAAAAAAAGAGAACGGCAGCACAGGGCGTCATGATGCGAGGACGAGAAACGAGCAGACAAAAGAAGACGGACAGAGATGGACAAGCATGCAAAACAAGACGTCCCACACTGTCATGATGAGGAGTTCTGACCCGAATGGCTGTGAGCTGCATTGATCCGGGATCTGGTTCTCTTGTGCACATATCCAATGTTCATATTACATACATGCATATGGCATCTATGTGTCTCTAATGTCCTGCAGAGATTTCTGCCATGGATGAGTCTGTATCTGACTATCAATTCCAAAATACAGATAATATGATAATTCTATTACGAACATTTTTTTTGTTATTATCCAGAAAAAGTAGGCCGTTTTTTTTACATTTGGCTCGCCAATGATGCAGCATGGAGCTCTGTCGACACGGCAACCACTCAGTCTGACTCCCTCGCCCACTGCATTACTCATTGGTAAAACGCTTGTGAGACAGACAGACGAGAGCCGGTGTGTGGCGTCTCCTTTCTTTATAACTCACGCAGCCTGTAGCGCCCATATACTTTCATTCATTTCCCATTATTAAACAGTGAACCCTAGATTTTGTATCAACAGCTTACCTGACTCAGTTCCTGGCCATCAGTCTGATAGCCAGGAAGTGCAAGACATGCAGCTAAATGTCTTTCAAACCAGTCTGCACTCAGTCCAAAATAACAGGGAGATGAAGTAGCACTGTCCTTTTTCATTTTAGGTAGCAACCAACGCAGGAGAGTGACCTTGTACTGAAGGTCATGACAGCACGACCTTAAAAACATTTCAAGTATCGTTTTACTGTGGCTGTAGTCTTTGCTAGCTATAGTGTAAACTGTTACATGTTTTTATATATATATATGTTTAAAATTGACGAGTGTTGGCCAAAGCTTACAAACAGCACCTTTACAAGGGGTGTGAATGGAGGGTTAGAATTTACAACACAGTCATTTCTAGAAGATGACAGCTTGATGGAGCCTTGGCAAGATTTGAAGGTTAATGGGGTAAAACCTGCAATGTCAGCAGGATGGTCCTTAAACAGCTGTCCTGCTGGAGCTGTAATTACCTTCCTCATCACTGCTTGAAGTCGAGTACAACAGCTCAGCGCTGGAGTGACGGAGGCACAAATCCCCGGTTGCAACCTCGCCTCTGTCTCCTGAAAATTCCCGTCGTGTATCCAGGCTAAAACATCTCTGAGGATGTTCTCTGACCTGTCTCCTCCAACCTATTTATATTTTTTCCATCTGTACGTCGGAAAGCAGGCCAAGGACTATCAGAACCAGGATCTCAGGCTTTTTACAACAGCAGCTGTCCTCAGGCCGTGTTGAATACACCGGCACTGGGCTCCTCACATCGCAGGCAATTCATTCTACTTATTGATCTTACTTCAGTATTGATCATTTTTATTTTGAAACTGCTTTTTTTTTACTTTTTCTTTGAATGTATTGCTGTAATTTGTACTGTGAAAAGAGAAAGATACGTGCTCCTTAGTTTGATAAACATCAGAGATGAAATATGTGAGTGCGTCATAAACTGATTGTTCGATCACTCCTGAGCAAACTTAAGCAAGTCAGCCAGTGAAGACTTTGACGACTCTACATGACAAACGAGCGTCTGTAGCAAACGTTCTACAGCAATATAAAACCTTAGTGGGATGGAACAGTGTGTGCAGTCACATCAGCACGTCAAACTGGTTTACTACCGACAGTGATGTCTGAGACGTGTACCCTTTTGACAGCACAGTTACTGTGCATACGATGTTTTTTTAAATGTGACACTTTGGAACAGCGGGACTAAGAGTCAGTTGCTCGCCGCTCTGCAGACTGCTATCCATCGCATCCCTTTGGAGCCGCGGGTTGCTGCGGCTGTCAGTGGCAGAGCCTCCATGTACAAGTACAATAAGGTGTAGCCACAGTGTTGCTGGTTTAGCTGGGTGGGTGAGAGGGGTGTCGGCAGCGTCTGTGTGCGTGTTACACGTGTCAGTGCATCACACCAGAAAAGGCAAAAATTGGGCATGTCAGCTCAGGTTTCATGTTTCCATCCCTGCTGGTGGGAGCAGGAGTCCATAGATACTTGTGACTTCTTGCCAGATGTTTTGTCCAGGGTGAAGGGGTCATTACGTCTAAGGCCAAGTAACAAACACTTGTCCATATTTGACAACTAACCAGGCAGACAGGCTTATTTCAGGACGAGCTAGTCCCGAACTGCACTACACGAACAATGATTCATCTTTATTTCCAGCTCTGTCAAGCTGCTGAGGATGTTTGAGACATGCAGCTTTAGCTTCAGTCTTCTTTCAACTATGTCATCATCATCATCATTAAGTGCCTATTTCTAACCCTTTAATAATTCATTAATTAATGTTGGCAGTGCAGGAACAGAGAGCTTGTCAGGGATACAGTAACTAAGGGAGACATGGCGTGGTGAATCTCTCATTCGAAGATGTCTTGTAAAAGATTTTGTTTTTTTGAAGCATATAAAAGAATCACTCAGGATTGTCAAAGTCACGCCACCTGATCGTATTCAGAGCCGGCTTCCAGCAGACTCTGTTGTATGGCAAACTGCAGCAGATCCTCCTCCTCCTCCCTCATGCTGTCCCTCTGTTTGCCTCCTAGCATGGTGTATCCAGGTGGGGGCTCAAACACACACGGGGGAATCTCTCCAGCTCGACACGACACTGCGCACACAGGGAAGGAAAAGGGCAGGAGATGGGAAGGTGTGTTATCTACACTGAAGTAAATGTAGAAGACACAAGCAGTCAGCGGAGTGTGTGTTGCACTGTAACTCAAAGAGGAGCAGTTCTACTGTATAAGATTACATCCAACATTTCCAGAGAGAGTTCTAAGGAGCAGATACACAGTGATGTATGATCTCTGCGTTGCATTGCTCCAGATGTAAATCTGGCTTTGGGGACTCTGATCTAAGGAAAGGATGAGCCGTAATCTTACACACAACACAAAGAACATAACCTTACATCCAGCGCCAGTGATAAAGACGTGTCAGAACTTTATCAGCATCTTTGCAACAACCGGTTGTGTGGCCCAGGTACTGCAGTAAATGTTAAAGAATTGTATAACACAGATTAAATCATCCTTCTTCATCAGCTGATGAAGACTTGTGGTGCGTTTCACAAATGAAGACTTGTGGAGCGTGTATGCTCTCACTGGTGGAGCTGGAGCTGGAGCTGGAGACGCTGGAGGAGTCACTGCCGGGAGACGGGGTGTCGGTCCTCGAGGTGTCCCTCTGTCCGTCCCCCTCTACCCCCAGTTCGCTGTTGGCACGGACACCCGTCCCTTCTTCACAGCCATTCAGATTGCTGAAGGTGATCCTGGCGTTCAGGATGTGATAGAGAGGGATCTCTGCAGGAGGTGGAGGGATGGAGAACGATATTATGATTGGAATTATAATGCTTGTCCAAACAATTCTTGTGTTTCAGTAATGATTGTTCCAGTCCCCCCCCCCTTCCTCTATCCCTCCATTGATCCATCTCACTCTGTCAACCCTCACCGATCTTGACGGGGAAGCCAGGCGGCAAGCGCAGAGTGATGAAGTCCCGCAGTTTGGCAAACAGGGCGTTGGAGATCGCCATGAGATCGATGATAGGCACCACTTGTTCAGCCAGCGACAGAGGATGGGACTCACACAGCCACAACTTTGCTTTAAACCTGGAAAAAGAAAACAAACAAGCGCACACACTTTCTCTGAAGATGACGATCTTTGCTAATAAATATTACAAAACACAGTCCTGACTTGAGCCATTTATGTCCACATTCAGGTGATTCATTCCACAGCCAGACGTACACAAAGATTGATTGTGTTGTCTACATGTCTACAAGGAGTGAATTAGCTCCTGAGCCATGTTCACGTTGATGCCCACATCTTAACTCGTCCAATAATGAACGAGGATTCAGACGCAGCTCTGCAATAACAGACGTCGTCATCCTCATGATGTCCTGCCACTTTGTATTAAGAGTTGATGGACGGTGAAACCGTCTGCTTAACATCATAGACAGGCTAATAGTCAGTTAGAAGATGAATAGAGAAGCTGACTTGACGACTAGTTGGCCTAAGAGGAGAAAAAGAAAACGTACTAACACGTTTGGGAGGTCATTGAAAACCATGCGAGTGGTCTCCGTTACTTTTGCGTTAATGAAGGTAGTTTTATTTTCATAGTTGCTAAGAGACTCACTGCAGGTTTTCTTTACTTTCTGGGGTTGTTTTGTTAATACGGTCCTGTAATTTGATGTCTCATTAGATTTCAAGGCAGATCTGCGTTGTTTATGTTTATTCCAGGACCATCAGTGTGTCAGTTTCGGCACTCTGCGGTGAGTTTAGAGGGCAACTTCACTGAATGCATGGCCTGCTGTCTGTGTTCCTGTCAGTCTGGGCACTGCTGTGTCACCTCTGGGTCTTGGTGGTGAGTTGGCACGGATGGCCGATATCCCTCTGCGTCGGTGACGAGCTGGGGTTGAAGTATTCTTCAGCTGTCAGTGCTGCAGGGTTGGTCATTGCAGGACATGACATCTGGGTCACCAGGGCCTGCAAAGAGACGGCAGAAAGACAAGTATTAGAGCATTATGTAAAAACGGTGAATAAAGAGAAACCGGACAACCATGTGTGGCTATTTTACAGCTAATGCTTTGCATTTCTTTTGTATTTGCAATTCATGAACCGCATTTAAATATTTAAATATTAGATCTGTCAAAATGGAAACAAAAATATCCGCAAAGCGTGCTTTTGACACTCTTGATGAGTGAGATAGAGCTGAGAAGAGCCGAGGCAGCAGAGGAAAACCAGGGGAGGGAGAGTGGTATGTGTCAGAGAAACTCTCCAGCAGAAACTAATTAAAAAACATGATGAGTATTCGAGGGCAGGTTGGAGCCTCTGGGTGATGGTATTAGACTGCATCTACGCTCTCCTGCTGACATAGTAGACTGGATTTACACACTCACCGTCCCTCGGATTCGGGGAGATGATGGTGGCAATGCTCACATGGAGGAGGACCACTGATTGGAAGATCAGCCCAATTCTTAATACGCTCACTATTAAAGATATGACGGCTGTCCAAACATAAATGTAGAGTGCAGACTTAATCTTAGAATGCTTGAACCTGAAATCATTTTACCTGCCTAATCAGCTCTCGTTAACTGATATAAATAACATAGTCACCACTGACCCCGTTGTTTGGGCCCATGTGCTGCTCAGCAATCCCGAGGAAGTTCTGCAGGGGAGTCTTCCCACCTGATCAGAGACACACAGCAGCAGAACACAATCATGATGCACAAACTCTCGTGGTTTTACGTTCAGTAACTCTTCCCTGCCTGCAGCGTGATCGCCCTCTACAATGTTCTGCATGAGATAACCCATAAAGTTAGTATTGTGGGTGTGGATCATCTTTTCAGAACCAGGCTTAAGTGACTTATGTTCTTAGCAATGGAAAGAAACGGTAATGGAAATATTTACCTCGAGACTTTAGCCTGCAAAGTGTTCACAGTATTTAGATGCCCTTTAAAATAGAGATCACCGATCACATACTCAGAATCGGTATCAGTCCAATACTGACCAGTATAAACAGTTTTTCAAGGTTATTAAACATGGAAAAAGTGGTATTGAGTTATCACAACTTCATGGGCGAGTGTCCACAAGTTGACCTCTGTCTACAGCTGCTGCTTGGCTCGGATACAAATAGCGCAAAACAGTTTTTTAATGATGAAAAATTGCACAAGAGAAGGGCAAAGGGAGTCAGTCACTTATTGGGGAGTTAATGTAGTGTGTAGTTCCAGACACACTTCCCTCATGCATATTAGCAGAGTGCAGATGGGGTTTGTAACCTGGGAGGGGGAGGCTCACAGAGGAGTGCGTGATGGTTGATTCTAGCTGACAGCAACAGACCGGGGAGGGAAGCCTGCTAATCCTGTTTCATTTATGACATGAACCAGAAAATGAGACTGAGTGAACATTTCGGGGCGGTTAGTGGGAGGAGGATTATCTCATCGAGCTCAGGTGAGGAGGAGTCCTCATCAGGGACTCTTTTATCAGACATGACGGGGCAGTTGAGTTGAGGGTTACAGCAGCAGGGGGGGTGATAACAGGAATCAGATGCTACGTAGAGAATATGTTGATAGTCTTTAAAAGGTGACAATGACTAATAGGCTGTCAAATGATAGTGATGAACCTTTTGTCTTGTTCTTGTTCTGGTCTGACAGATGGTCGGTTCTGGTCCTGGTGATCAGCTCCACATTAGATGCTGCGTACACCTAAAGAATCATGAAACAATCAAAATGTAGTAGCGCTCCTAATTGAAAAGAAACAACTGCTAAAAACATTAGGCTGCTAATTCTGAGTTTACGCTGAAGGACTTCAACTGAAAGGAAGATCTGAAATGCCTCCACAGGGAGAGCGACTCAAAGGCTGGCTGTTTATTTTTGTAACTCTAAATCAATGATGTCAAGAATAGATGCTTTTCAAGTAGCAGTGTTTTACTTTAGAGCCTGACTGAAGAGCTTTTAAACCGCCAGTGACAGATGGTTGTCGGTGTCTGACACTTGTCTCAAATCGATCCCTCCAGAGGATCGAGATGGGGTCAAGGTAACGCATGTGGCAGTAGATAAACGCCTTTTTTTAAACTTTATTTTAGAGGCCATTCCATGTTGAACATGGCAGGTTCCCGAAATAGATGAATGACTTTCTTAAAATGAGGGTTATGTCGTCAAAAGGTCTAAAGCCAGGTTTTAAAATAACCTGGTGATATGATACACTTCAGGTGAAGTGGAGTTTCAGGAAGTATCAAGTTGAGCTCTGACAGCGGCGGTTTCTCTGGACCAGGTGAAAGAACAGTGAGTGTGTGCACTTTGTACTCTACCTTAGTGTCATATCCATTCACCGTCTCCATCTTCTCGCTCCTCCAGCCCAGTATGCCCGTCTTATTCCTGCAATAAAGATTCAACATACCCCAGATCAGTCCTCTGTGGTCTCCATGAACCAGCTGCAGGAAACACACACTGGACAGACGTGGATGTTTTTGATCACAAAAGAAACAGTTGCCCCGTCATTTATGTTGCAGCCATTCTGCAGTTTTTACTGTATTGTTGTCATTCAATACTCCACCAGTTACAATCCTTTTGGTGCCTATGGGTCCTTTCCACCCACATACATCAGGAAACAGGGCCTTTCATTATCCTTTCATTATCCAGCTCTTTAATGGAAATGCAAATTCCGCACTGAAGTGCTGAGTCAAACCGAGTGGACCAAAGCCAGCACATGTGTACGGAAAAGGACCGTTGGTCCCGAACTTCCATCCAGACTGGAATAGACAACTGTTGGATGGATAATCATGATATTTGGTACAGACAGATACATTCCCCTCAGGAGGATTTGTAGGATCTGCTCCCGGTTAAACTATCATGTTAAACACACCTGCTGAACAAAATCATGTCGGCTTCCCGTCGGCATCATGTCAGCATGCTAATGTTAGCAGATATGCTATCACGGCTGTAGATTCTGAGCCCTGTTATCCAATTAATCCAGCAGCATAGGAAGCAGCCTGTTTCTGAGTCGTCTTCGGCTTGTTTCGCTCAGTCCTAAAACAGCACAACTGAGCGGCTGTGGTTTGTGTTCATGGTCGGGTGCAGCCGTAGATGAGGTGGATGTCTGCGGCGCTTGACAAAGCGGTTTGCTCTACAGCATCATTAAACAGAATATTGGCATGTAGACAGGAATGCTGACCGAGGGAAATACACAGAGGTGACACTGAGGCACGAGCCTGACAGGAAGATGATCACCACTCCCCGAACCTCATCTCCCTCCCTCCCAACTTCTCTCTGTTCACCTCTCAGTCTTCTTTTGCTCCCATTTGATCTCTTTCCATTTACTCACCAATCTATCACGCTGCCCGCCCGGAGCATATATTTATATTTCGTTGCGTATGCAGGCTCCTCCTGTTTCAGCTTACACGTCGTGTGTGTTTTTCCATATTCCTGAATCCCTTTCATCTTTCCCTGTGTCTCACAAAAGACCTTATTTACTCTCATCTGTCACGCCAATTTTCTCTCCATCTGCCCCTTTCAATCGCTCTCTCCATCTTCTCTTGATCACCCCTCATCCTTCTCTTCACTGTTTTCTGCCCTTAGTTCCTGTCTGTCTAAAATCGTGTTGTCATCCCTCACTCTTTCCCCTCTGACAAGTCATTATCTTCCTACCTGACTGGAATAAAATGGTTTTGTCCTCTATGCCCCCCCCCCTTCCTCCCCTCCGCCACTACTTTTTCATCTCTGCATCTATGTCACTTTAAGTGAAATTGAGCAGTAAAACTGTACTGTTACCGTAATGAAAACTAAATGGCCCGCAGACAAGACACCTTCTCATCTCATATTCTCCTGCATCTTCTCCCCATCCTTCTTTATCTTTTTAGCAGGCGTACGTCTTGTCTTCCTCTCACTTGTCCTTTTGTTCTGCTATGCAAAATCACAGGTGCACTTTCCTGGCATTGGACTGTCGAGCTTCTGCATTCTTACATCAAAGTGCACGTCTGAATCATCGAGTAATTAGTAATTAGTAAATGAAGTACTATTAAGTACAAGTAGATTATTTCACAAGTGTTATCATTAATCCTTAACATAGTTCAATATGTGACATTAGGTTATTGGAATATTACCTTTAAATCGTGTTATTTCTTTTCACTTACACAGTAAATTGCTATGAGTCATTTGTTTTTAATTTGCTTTATGGAAATTTAATTCATCGATGAGATATAACCTGCTAAAGGACGATAAAGGTATATGAGGAGAGCGGTATGGCCCGTCAGATAAATAATATCACCTATAATTACGATGAAGATGATTGTCGGTTTAATACCCACGATATATCATGGACGGCGTTAGTTGTCTGTCTGTGTTCGTGACAGTATGAATTAACGTCCTTTGTCTGTACTCTTTGGATATCATTTGCTCTCAGCTGCGTCTGACCTCTCGAAGGCGATGTTGCGTGTGTCCAGCTGCGTGGTCACCACGGCGGCAGACAGTCGGGCTGCTACCTGCTCATCACTGGGCTGGATCGCCCCAAGCAGGCCCAGACTGGCTGCTTTGCTGCTGCAGGCACCGCCATTCCCTCGGCCAGGTGAAAGCGCCGCGAGCGTCGAGACGCACAAGGTCTCACAGAACACCAGCTGCCTGTCATGGTCAACTTCCATCACCTCTGCGTTTGAGTCTGGGAGGCAAGAGGGCGACAGAGAGGAAAATGAGGGCAATGTGAGAGAGGCCGCTTATAAATTGAGACTGGGAAAGTGAAATTTGAAAAGCGCAAACATGCAACATTACACATAAGGATTCATGTCAAGAGAATATATTAAAAAAACAGGCACGTAGGTTCAGAAGACAGAAACACAGAAGGAAGGAACATCATGCAGGGAAGACGGAGAAGTCCAGGGAAAGGTCAGAAGAGGAGGAATAATTTAAGGTAGTGAGAGGGACAAGGATAGAAATACAAGAAAAACAGGGTGAAATAATGGATAGAGGAGTCAGGGGAGAATTGAGTAAGTGGAAAGAGCTGTGCTGTGAGGCTGGAAAAACACAGGGACGCTGCACATGTTCTTATTGGGTACTATGTCTTCTGGTAATGTGCACATGGGCGTGGTTGCACTTTATTTACCTGGCAAAGAGGGTAACTACAGGGGTTCAATATTGTGTGGTGACGTCACGTCTCGTCTTGCTTTAATTATTCCATTGCAACAACTGTTTGTCAGTTTAACTAAACACTAGGAAACGTATCTTTACATCAGGATGGAGTTATTTGAAGCCTGCTCAGCCTCTTAGCATCTTTATTCATCGACAGGAGTCCCCGTTTAAAGCTCACGTATTGACATGTCATCTCATTTGTTTAATCCATTCACCTTCAGATGTCTAACCTGAGGGGTGAAGACGACAAGAGAGGTTGCTATTTCTTGCCTCGCAGCTGTGACTTTCTGAAAGTCTATCAATCTTCGTCTTTCACTTGGTAACAGCTCATATCCCGAAAGGTACAACTTCCCATTTAAAATGATTTCATATCATATTTGTCATCATTGCTGAATGAGGCTTGAGTTTGACCTCTGACCTTGTCCCCTGAAAATGAAGCTTCGATTTCCTCTCTGCCAGGTCATCTGTTCGAACCCCATCAGGGTGGTGTCAACGCGGAGGCACTGACCACTCTTCCAAACTCTGTAGGTGTCACTGGGGCAGATACGGGACACCAGGGGCACTAAGAACAAACACATACATACACACTGTCGTCAGTCAAACTTTACAGGGAAATGACATTGTAGTTTCTAATAGATATGAACAGGATTGAATGCATTAACACTCAATGATCATTCTATAAGTACTATATAATAATAAATAATAACTCATGGACAGATAAAGACAGTACATCCACTTTTGGTTTTATAAATGAGCTCAGATACAAAATCTAAACATACTATCTGCTGTGCAGCAACTTGTCATACGTCTTTATCATTCGGGGTGATGACAGCAGGATTCGTTCCGACTGGTTTGTTACCGGAATCACTATTAACTGTGTGGAACCGAAACAGAACTCACCCCAGCTGGTAAACTCCCATTTCATCTCCACATAGAAGTCTTGTGCCTGAGCAGAGAGACGCAGGGAGGGGGAGATAGAACATGATCAATTTAAATATGGGTCCACACAGCGAGGAGAGAAAGAATGGCGAGCGGAGATAGTGATGCTGCTTCATTGTCTTTGCCAGAGAGAGGGTTGTGTATTATGTGCATGTGGGTTAATAATAGAACTGATGGATGGAGAGTGATGTGGGTGAGAGCAGCAGAGGAAGAACGGTGTGATGTGCGCGATGTCGGCGCGCGTGCTCGGGCGCAAGTACTCATTGTTGTTGTGAGGTGACTGTTTTGTGGTCTACCATGTGTGTTAGTGTGTGTGTGTGCGCCGGGAGCCAGCTGGAGCAGATACGCAGGGAGGCAGAATGAGTGAAGACAGTTCTCTGCGCCTCGGATAAAGCTGCTTCGGCATGATCTGCTGCACCTCCACACTTTCCTGTCTGGATAATAAGCAGTCAACCTCCTACAAAGGCGGCTCCAGCTTATCCATCATAGCTAGTGTGCCTTTAAAAATGTCAGTCATCATTGCTTAAGGGAATAGAGAAGAGTAACGCTACCTAGAGACACAGGGCAACGTAGAAACACATGCTCTGAGTTTATTCCCCTTGTGGAAGAAGTTATAAATACCTTCAAACATAAACCAAGAATAATTTAATATGAAATGAAATATGTAAATACTAAAACTAATCTGCATATCAAACTCATTTGACATGCTGAGAAGATTCATGAATGTCATTTTTTGTGTTGTTTCCCCTGCGTGAATGTTTGTTTGTGTCTATGGATGTGTGTGTTGCAGTGTTTCTTTTTTTTCCATGTGCATGGAAATGTTTGTGTGAAATCCCACTTGGCGCAGTCGCTCCAGCAGGATGGGGATGCCCGCCAGTCTCTTGGCAGTCCTCTGGTAGTCACGGTAACGAAGCACAAGCCGCACCAACTCTGGATCTCTTGTACTCACCGCCTCCTGAAGAACTGAGACAGAGATGGAGAGAGAGAGAGAGAGAGGAAAGAGGAAAATTGAGGCAATCACTCAGGCCTCATCTAAAATGTATGTACATGAGCAATTTAAGGGGGCATTGAGGATTTCTGAAACTGAAGTAGGTCGAAGGAAAACCTGGCATGACGGATTACTGCAGCTCGCCCATCATTCATCAAACGACCACTTTGTTAATCACACAAGCTGTTCTACACTTTTACAACAATGTCCTTTCTCTTCCTTGTTAAGAAAACATCCACGGGAAGACTAACACCCACACACACACACACACGGCTGAAACAATCGTAATCTAGTTGGATTCTAATAATGTGATAACGCCGAGTGTAATTCATTGCGCGACTCACTAGACACAGTAATCACATTAAGATATGCTAAAGAGAATTGCGAAACAATAACCTCAGACTCCAGATTCAATGAGGAGAGAAGGACAAAAGATGTAGCTTTCGTAGCACTTAATCCATCACAATTAAGACAGCAAGGACCGAAGCTAAACTGCAGGGTTAGACAATCAAATGAGGAAGAGTCCCAACAGGAGGAAGAAGGTGGGATTTGGAATCCAGCAGAGAGTGTTACATCAGCCAAAATAAATCTCCCATTGTAAAGATCTATCTCGACACCCAGCGCCAGAAGACAAGACGCCTGTGAAGGACGTGGTGAATGAAATCATTAAGAGCGGCTTGTATTCATGGAGACATAAAACCCCAAAACTTACAAATGTCCTTCTAACACAGAACCAGTGGAAAAGTGTTATCGCAGATCACATTTCCAAATGCAGTGTATGATAATATGTGTTGGTAAAGCCAATGGAGATTTGTGTTATTTACCTGACTGCAGATGACAAATAGGCATAATAGTCTTTGCAAATATTACGTTTTCTGAATGTTTATGCGTTCAATAAAATATAATGACCCTCCAAACGCTCCTCTGTGCAGATGTAATGTCAAAGATTGTTATTCACTGCTGTGGGTCATTACAGTGCAAAAATCACGTACTTATATACCTTCTCCCCATTAGGAGTGTGAGTGTAAGCAACCATGGGGCAGTGCATCACAAGGAGATTTAAGCTAAATACATAGGTAACAGACGGATATAACATTTACAGACATGCACGTGTTCTTGTTCATCAGATGATTCTTTCCACAGCAGCTTTCATGTGCGGAACAAAGAGTTCAAGTCGACTCGGAGGTCATTCAGTGGGTAATCAATAGTGACCTCAATGTACTTTGATCCAGGCGGTCAGGGTAACCAGTGGAGGAACCAGTGACATGTCTCCTTATAGGGGATCAAATACAAGTCAAATGACCAGACCGGATTGTAGTTCTTCACGATCAGACTGACGCCTCTTAAAGACTTCCTTTAGGGACATTAAATGTGCTGCCATTAGAGCTATAATAAAAAATAAAAAGATTTTCTGTTGGAAGTGCTGCTCATAGCAGCTTTAACTCCAACCTCCACACACACCACCCGGCAATACATCATGTGCACCAGACATTGGGTGTACTAACACATAAGTAACATACACACTCACCAGTCCATCCATTGCGGTTCTCCTTGCTAACGTCAGCCCCGTGCTGCAGCAGGACCTTGGCACAGTCCAGGTGGCCCAGTGTGACAGCCAGGTGGAGAGGAGTCCGACCACGAGGGTCCAGGTACTCTAAATCAGTCTGGAAGGAAGAGTGGGGGAGGGGTGGGGGAGCAGGCAAGGAGGAGGAAAAATAAGAGAAGGAAGGATGTGAGAAGAAAGAAAGTGAGTGTAGCAAAGAGGCGAAGGTGAAGTAGGATTAGATTAAATTGGGGTTAATTCGGTGTCAATGTTTTGCTCTTCTGGCTCCGACAGAGGAGGAAGAAACACACAAATCTAGACATCAGCGTGAAGATGACAACAGAGAGATGAAATGGGAGACAGTGACGGGTGGTAATTGATCTGTCACCACTCCCACATGGACGGGCGCTACGCTCCTGCAGAATCACACTTATTTTCAGGGCTGTGCGGACTGGGATTAGCCACTTCAACCAGCGTCTACTCCCACCCGGAGCTTTTTTCCAGAGCTTTCTGTCTGCACTGTATTCAAAAGGTGTCAGCTTTTGTTTTACCATGTAAACGTAATGTGATATATGTAAATCTTCATAACATTGCATAACAAATGCTAACTCTCCTTTCTTGCTGTATATAGAAGCATGTCAACAAGACGTGTTATTTGACAGTGTCTTTCTAGAGCAGTATTTATATTCCCTTTGAATACCACAGTTATGAGACAAGACATACTTTGAACAGACTGAGCTCAAAAGTCCTAAAGACAAATAGCATAAACAAGACAAAGACAACTTGGACAGGCGTAACATTCTCACATCAGGTACTTAAAAAGCCGCCTCAGATGATCACTTGCAAAGTGGCTCTGTTATTCATCCATTAACAGAATGAGACATCTGTGCCCTGTCTGGCAAGAGTAAGGAGCAGATCAGTGATCGTTTGTAGTTCACGTGAGCAAAACACTGAACCCTGAGCTGCTCCCAGTGTACAGGCCAGCATCTGGCATGGCACAGTGTCACAACTGTGCAGAGCAGTCGCGACACTTAACCGACATGTAGTTGAATCAAAAGCTGGAACGTTGGTGTGGCCCAAGCAAGGATGCTTAAGTAGCAGGTAGGAAGTGTGAATGGGCCCCACTGAGAACCCATCTCTTGATATAACCCTGAAATAAACATTTAAGAATAAAGAGGTAACTTTACATCCGGCATGTTCTACCTTATTATTAAACAGACGTGTTCTAGTTGAATCAATTTAAGTGCACACCTGCAAATTGTATGCCAGCAAACTTAATCTCAAATGTGTTTGTTTCTGTGCCATCACACCACAGGCATCCAAAGAAACATGCTCCTGCTTCTTTATATTCAGAGGAGTTAGAAACCAGGATATCATACAACGCTAGAATAAACCCTTCACCCGGTGTGATCTTGTGTCTCTGGACAAATCACCTGACTACTTGCTGTATTTTTTGTGCCCAACGACTGCACATCCCTCTGTCCGACCCCCGGGCCGTCCTATGCTCCACTTGATGTTGCTCCTTTCTGCCGTGCGCTCCAACATCAGCAACTATTACGACAGTGATCTGACATCAGCCTTCTCTTAATTTAGAGCCTCTCTGACGGGCTCCGTTATCAGTCACCTGGACTGATCCAAGGTTAGTTCTGTTAATCTTAGACGTCTGAATTCTAATTAGGAATGCTCTTGCAGATAAGTGTAGCATGACTCAGATTCAGCGCTGTGGAAAGTACATTCAAGGATAATCAACGGGACAACGTGTAGAACATGTTCAGTGTTTCAGTTACGTATCAGTCAGTCTGATACTTGATATAGTTGCAATATATAGAGCAAGGGACATGCTTGAATCCCTATTAACACACCGTAAATCTGTAAGTCAAAGTAGGTGAGGGAGATGGGGACGTGATAAGGTTTCCTTTATAAGCAACTAAGAATAGACGATAAAAACTCTGAGCTGAGGTTTAACTCGGCTGCGCACATACAAGTAAGATGAGAGTCAGCTAGTGTCAGACACTTATTATCTGCTAGGCTCCGAGGAAACACACATTGTGAGCATCGCTAGTAAGACTCAGACGCCACACTGCCAATCAGTTACTGCAGGGAAATAAAACCGGGAATAACACAAACATTGATGAATGTATGTATGCAGATACAGGAACACAGATACGTTCAGAGATACCGACACACACAGTGACACTGACATGACACTGACATGCCCCTAAGATATCTATGTATTGAGATTTAATAAAGCAAGATCCAAACAGTGTGTTCACGAGTGTATCTATGTAACTAACTGTTAAACTCCTTGTTCAACAGCTTTCTCCTCCCTGCAGCTCTTTCAGAAGCCAAACTGGAGGGACAGTGGAAGAAATAAATGTGCAGAGAAAATGTGCACGGAGAAATATCAATTGTAAGAAACTGCCTGTCAGCAACAACTGTATCATATGAGACAGGCAAAGATGGAAGAAGGGAACAAGAAAAGAGCGATATAGCATTGTTGAGTGATGGCTAATGAAACATAGATATGGGGAGGGGCGGGGAAAGAAAACATTTGGGGAAAATATCAGGAGGGAGCGAGGCTGGCAAGTGACAAAAACAAGAGGGAGTCCTTCAGGAGCTGAGGGGCTCGGGGAATAGAGGCAGGGAGCTTCATAGCAGCTGTAGGGAGGCAGGAGAGCAGTCTGCTTTGTTTGTGTGTGCTAACTGCACCAGGTGTAACATGCAAATGCTGCAACTTTCGCCGCCGTATGCGCAAGTGTGTCACCCAGTTGTTCTGCAGTGTCTCAAAGGAGGCTGCAGAGAACATACGCTTAGGCAGCAGAAATGTGGAGAACAATCAAAGACACAGGAAGCATTTTACAGTCCATTACAATGGCGTCTGCTCTTCAAATAACGTGCGGCAGGGATGGAGGCTGTGCAAGTTAAACCGTCAAAGAATGAAATAGCAAGAATTGGACTCTCACATACTATTGTTAGGATGTCAAAGGGAGGGAAAGGAGAAGCAGCACACAGATGATAGAGGAAAAATCATAAGAGAAAAAAGAGCTACTTGGCTTTTATTTTCTTTCTGTCTTTTTATGGCACTTAACACTATCTCACAGCTGTACTTTCATTGATCCCTCCATACCCCCCTACCCCCACCCCACTTAAGTGGCTGTAATGTTGGTGATTATTAGTTTAAGCCTGCGCTCTATTTCAATTACTCTGGATACAACGGGGTGGAGAGCTGAAATGTAGCGTCGGGGGAGGGGGAGTCAAGTGAACAAGGGATGGTATTGACAATACCAGAAACATGGTGAGGTTGTAGGAGCCAGAGAGTTGAGGAGGATAAGTAACAACGGGATGGCAGCGGGTGACTATAGAATAAAATACAATAATCTACTGAACTGTAGCGTTTGCAGCTGCTTCCCTCTCCCTCATACAACACCTAATGTAGCTCCTGTCTGAATAATTAAAAAGAAAGAGAAGTGAGCTTGATTTCGTCCTGGTTTATATTTATCCCAGACAGTATTATTTAGTACATCAATTAAGGAGGCTTGCCAGAAAGTTTATTGAGCGCATGTAAGCTCCTCGGTGTCTCACAAATATCAGAACTCGTTGGCAGAGAGCATCAAACACCTGCCGCTAAGAATACATTATTACCAAGGAGCTCTCCGCTTCTTCACATCAGATTCAGTGCCTTGCTTGAAGGCAAAAGAAAAGATCAGGCGTGCCCAACCAGAATGTATATCTTTGTCTGACAACCTATCGTTAATCAACTGTGCTTTAATATCACTGACGGCACTGCGGCAATGCCCCGACCCCGTGACAAACCTTTAAATCAACACAAGGCAGTAGGTGTGAAATGTGTGGTGATGACACCTTGAAACACCTCGGTGATTAGCCGCGGTTTGTTTGGTCTTATTTGCATCGGAATTAACGGGTAGAAAGCAGCTATATTATCATTTTCTGGAGAGTATTGAATTCATGGAGCCTAACAGAAGGCACGTAAGCGAGTGGCAGGGCCAACACAAACACATGCACACACACACACACACACACACATGCACACACACACACACACGTGAGATGTACAGAAAGAGCTAAATCATATCGAAGAGTTCTCCCATTTAAAGATGGTAACTCTCTGGATAAAATAGTGATTTATGTCTTCCTGTGTGCCATGCTCGCTCTCTCTCTCTCTCTCTCTCTATTTCTTCTATCACCATGAAGGGCAGATTGTGGACACGTCCAGCCTGTGAGGATGGTGTGGCACAGAGGCGATGCCACACTTCATGTGCCAGCATATATTTGGCTTGATGAGAAAGATGATTCCCATTAAGAAACGTGTTATTCACTGTGCTGCACACTGATAACGGATGGATCAAGTAACTAAAGCTCTTAGTTATGACAAATCAAGGCCATGCTGATACAAAACACTGACTATAACATTTCTTTTTATAAAAGGTTAAAAAAAACATTTGCTCTTGCTTTATATAAGAGAAATTCTTCTAAAGAAAAAGAGTGTGTCATGCAAGTGGAAGACCAATGTGACAACCCAAACTAAGTTGTTCTTGGTTTTGGCTTCTAACCAGCCATGACATAAAGTGTGACCCCTACTTGCTATTGGAAGATAACTTCTAACCTTCTTTTGAATTATCATCCGTATGCACGCACTACAAAGCATTTTGTCAGCTGTGTTTCTCAACCAGAAAAGAGGAGAGTGATTTTATTTTGCTGTGTTAAATCTTCGGTTTAGTTTCTGAGCTCCTGCTTTCCTTGTAAAAATGGATTAAAAGGTCATTATAAAACCCGTATATCAGAGCGTTCATTACAGGAAGAGATGTTCTTATTATGATGACATGTAGGTAGTTATAAAACGAGAACATTGCATTTGTAACGCTTCAAGAAGGAATTTATCTTTCCTCCCTTTGGCGGCTCTGCATGTGTTTGCATACCACTCAGACTTAATTCTAAACACACTGTTAATGTGTTCTCTCCAACACGCAGTTCATCTTCTCGCTATACTTACATGCATTCTATCTCTATGAAGGACCTAAAACCTATTTAATTGCATTATCGGCATTTATGTTTCACAATATGGGCTGATATGACAAAACTAATTAAGACTAATTAAAACTATCAAACCAGCATATTGTGAGCAACATTAACAGTGCTACTATGGTAGAGGACTCAGTGGTAGACGATGGACGAAGACATCAACCATCAACTCTAATGCAAAGAATACCAGCTGATCTACAGATGTTTTTAGTCCCTACTATTGGTATTGGCATTTGCCAAAGAATATCGGTCAAGCTTAACTCAAACTCTTTCCTATTGATCCTCTTTTCCCTCCCTTTCTCTCCTTTCATTCATTTCCCCCCCCCATCTTCTCCTCCCTCAATAGTGAGCTTGTGGAGGTTACATTATTGATAAGCGCCTCTATCTATGGTATCTGCGCTTACTCTCACCCCCAACCCCCTTTCTCTCCCTCCTCCTCCCTCCCTCCTCCTCTCTCCCCCGCTCAGCGTATGCCTGGCCTGATGCAGCTTGGCAGGTACTTAGGCCAACATCAATCTTTCATATAAACACCGCACACACACAAAATTGTGCATATACACATACAGCAGCTTTCCAAAAATGTTTGTGCATGAGGCGCACAGGAGCAGAGGGGGGGGAGACAGGATTGAGGAGCATAAAAATAACTTTTCCTCCCCCCGTCATTCCTTCTCGGTTCTGTGATTCTCCATCCAGAGGACACTTTGAGATACACCAGACTGCCATGAAACCCAGATCCATTTTCAGTGTGACACTGAAGTACAAAGTACAAACCCTGCGTCACACAAGACAGAGTGAGCAAAGCAAACGCAGAAAATAATTCCACAGAGGAACAACAGAACCTTTATCACTCGTCTTAGCATTAACCGAGATTTACTTGTGCAGGTGCTTTACAGGGCTGTGAGTATGAGCAGTGGAAATGAGACCAAATGAGCCAAAACAACAAGTGAAAATGGTGACCCACATTCCAGAATATTTTATGTTTCTCTGTTTCACTGCACTTTGTCTGTTAACTGTCAACGACAGTCTCTACAGATCAGCAGGCAGACAGGCAGACACGGAGATGGGTGAGATGCTGATGGTCATAAAAGCAACAGAGGCAAAGAGACAGTTCCTCTGATGTTTATCTAAAGGTGCTGAAACCAGCTTGTTGCAGCGAGCTGACAGGCCTCACCAGGAAAGAATGTATGCAGGCCGACACAGAGAGAACACTTACTCTCATTCCTCGCACTTGCAAAGATGCAGCCACTCTTACAGACGGAGAAAGCAAATCTTTTGTTTGCAGGAGACAGACAGTGCATACGCTGTATAAAAGCATAGTCACATAATGAAGCCTATTGGAAAGAAACACCACAGCTGTCACTTTCCGTCTTGTGAGTTGCGAGTGTGTGCATGTAGTGTGGGAGAGAGAGAGAGAGCCTGTGAATTATGAAGCAATTTCAGATGAAGCGAATGGCCTAGCAAGAGATGGTTGTGCTGAGCCCAAGCTTATAATCAAATCAGAGGGTCATTTTCTCAGACAAGTTTAGCAATTCACTAACACACAATTCACAGTTTCAATTAAAGGCATTGTGTCTACGATGTTTTATATGTTTGCGTTTATTTATTCATGTGTATTTGTCCGCTGGAGAAGGTCAAGTCCCTTCAGTGTGCTTAAATGGGTGGTAGTGGCTAAGCATTTCACCTTGAAACTAAGAAGCAAAGCCGGAGGACAAATTAATTAATATAAAATGTCGGCGAATTGATTTTGGATGATTTTCCAAACACTGGTCCAACAAAGGTCCATGACCATAAACTACAGTATACTGCACCAGAGCTGGAAAAGCTGCATTGTCCCAGAGGAACTTGAGGCTTGTTAACAGAGCGGCGGTCTTTCCCTGTGTAGCTTAACTTATCTGAACCGCCCATCAGATACTCTTTCCAACACAGTGCAAAACTATAATGAACAAGAACAACATCTCTGAGATGTTCAGGTGCTGTGCCAATGTTGAACCTGACTGGAACTTTATGTCACTTTAACCTCTACCTGAGTATTTGTGTGTGACTCTCTGGCCTCCATCCCTCATGCTCCCAGGGTTGAGGAGCTGCTCAAAGTTGTGACAATATTTTGAGAGGAGCTCAGGACAACTGCTGAGCGCAGGGTGTCGATGACCTCTCTCTGGCTGGCCTACAAATCCACATGAAAGATTTATCAAACAGTGCATAAAACCTCGGTCAAACATGGAGGTTGAAATATTAAGAGGTCAGGATGTTCTGCTTTTTCTTAAGTGAATTGAACAGGATCAGTGATGCAGGAATCGAAGAGATGTGCCAGAGACTTGTCATCCCATCTGGGTGTCGCTGACAAGGATCATTTTTCTTAACGTTGTATGTATTTATATTCATCCCTTGGTACCAAATTCTCTTCTCCATGTCCTTTATTCAATCACAACTTCCCTTTCCTTTCACCATCTACTGTCAATCTATATCTCATTCTGTCTCCCGAGGTTAAAAGGTTTTCTGCAACTTAACTAAATCCTACCCT
>CAAKHC010002075.1:4925-29024 GCA_901007825.1 Macroramphosus scolopax | reverse complement strand
CTCACTCCTGATATCCTCCAGCCGGTGAGAGAACTCCATCATGTCTTCTTCTTTGTGCTCCTCAAATACCTTCAGCTGAATGTCAAGGGCCTCATTCCTGACGGTTGCCAGTTGCTACAGTTGGATTAAGGAAGAAAAAAAAAGAGAAAAGAAATCAAATGCAAGAAAAATAAAGAAATAAAGGTACAGACGAAGAAAAAGAAGACTTGAGAGCATCTACGACATCAGTACCTAAACAATATCAATGAGCCTGATTAAAGACAAGGAGCTCATTCTATACTTCTCCTGATATAAAGGTGTAGCGACCAGCTACTCGTTTTCATGTATCTGTTTACTTGGCAAATACTGCAACAGTGTTTACAGCAGATAATTGTGTTAGGTAGATGGTATAAAAGCTAGTTGAAAGTCTATTATCCAAAATTGGTTTCTGGACAGAGGACGTGCAAACTCTCCTCTGTGTTTCATAAATTATTTGTCGGAGCAAATCTGCAATATTTCACTGAAGTGGACAACTCATTTAAATATTAATACAAACTGAATCTGAATTTATATTGTGTGTGTGTGTTGGGGATGGGGATGGGGGGGGGATGAAATAGATGGCAGATGGGAGACTATGTTTTCCTTACCGGCAAGATCTCTCTCAGGCCACAACGGATAAATTCATTTCTGATGTGCAGTCTGAAGTCCAGCTCGTCAGGAGATGTCACCAGTGCGTTGATGAGCTGCATGCACGCCACCTGTAACATTAATGGTAAACAGAACAGAGAAAAAGAGAGAGTGAGAGAGAACCAGAGAAGGGAATAGACTGACTTCATCTTCCAGAAGTTGATGAAAAGCATGCCAACATGCATCCTAAATGAGTTATGTCCCAAGGAAGCAGAGGACCATAACTAATGCATGTCTATTTTCTCCAGTCACCAACTACGGGCGCTGCTGATTTTAATATTGATGCAACAACTGCAGACCCATACACACAAAACAAACTAATAGTTAATTT
Source organism: Macroramphosus scolopax (assembly GCA_901007825.1). NCBI lineage: Eukaryota > Metazoa > Chordata > Actinopteri > Syngnathiformes > Centriscidae > Macroramphosus > Macroramphosus scolopax. The sequence continues at coordinate 28,027 of CAAKHC010002075.1, read as the reverse complement.
AAGGGCAAACTCGCTGTTTTGGAAGCGGTTTTACACTACCCTCTGAGTTTGGTTTACTGCATAGGGACCCGCTGGATCCTGTGACTCAACTAGCAAGGCAAACACGGACGGAAAAATAAATTATTGATCAGCTCAGCAATCCAATGGTGTGTGGCAATGCTTGAGCATGGCAAGATTATACAGATATTTCCAAGGTCAATTTGATGGCAGATTTTCCACACGCTTGTCAAGGTACACAAGTTTAGTTGTTCTTCAAAGTACCATTTAGTATTTTAACAGGTAAGCAGCATTAACGTCCAACAAATTTCATTTAAATATATGGGAATGTAGTTAAGTGAAGTTTTGTATCTAGAGTTTTGCAAAGGTTACAAAACCATTAAAGCAATCGTCCTTTAAAAGAAAATGTAGATATCGTGATGGTGACTAAATTAAACATTTGCAATTATTGTGTAAATGAGCAGTTTCCCAAAGTCAGGGAGTGAAAGAGGGATTCAGTATAAAAGAGGCCAAGTAAGATAGAAACCCTTTGGACGTACAGTGCAGGTGCTACCACAATGTCACAATGCTTTAATGATAAAAAGGGTAAAAAGGATGTATGCTGTATAATATAAAGTAAAATATTACACTGCATATTAATGTGTGAAGCCTCAGATGACCTTTAGTTTTATATGCCTTCATATGAACAAGGCATGTCAAATCTTCTGTTTTTCATTTGCTTTTCATGTTTTCCAGTTGCTCACTCGTCAATACTTCCATATCTACTATACCCCTCAACTTCTAGGAGGATCAAGAATATGATTTAACTTAAATCAAATGTAAAAAACACTCCTGAGCCATATAAAGGATGTGATAAGGGGAAGTGGTCAACTTTCCAAAAGGCATTTAATATTACACTTAAGGGGCTTCAGGGGGAAACAACGAGTGTGTCAGTGGCTGTACATGTGCTTTGTCCTTACCTGTAATTGAACTGAGCGATCTCGTAGTCCTTGCACAATGGGACTGAACCTCTCGATGGCACGCCATTCCCCAGCTGTCGTGATAGCTTCAAGGACCTTCTCCAAGCTAAATGACAAAATGAAGTGAATGTGCAAACACTCTGGTGGGTCATTTGAGGCAGATATACAAGTTCATACATACACATTAGTTTATACAATAAATCAATACCACCTGATATTTTTCAAATATTTGTTTCCCTATATTTTTACCAAAAGATCAAACTCCTTATCCATCCTAAGTACTGGTCTTGCAGTACCGTAAATAAAAAATATCTAATTGAATATACTTTTAAAAGTATTGTACTTGACATGCTTGTCTTTCAATCAGTTTGAATAATTCAACTGGAACTTCAGCCGCTTGCAAATGTATGGCCGTTTGGCCATGCGTTATCTTTCACCCACGGAAGCACTGTGAAGCCCTTCACTTCAAATGGTGAATAAACAAAGGGAAGTTATCAGCTGGACCATAATGTAAAGTGCCACCGTTTTTTTTTCTCCTTTGCAGCTCCTCCAATTTATGTTTTCATTATTTTTCATCATTTGCTTCTTTCATACAAGCAGCATTGTTCTTTCACATGGCAGTTCACAATGTAGAAAATAACAGTTGAAGGGAGCTTAACTTAGATTACATATAAATTATGCTCAATGAAGGCCTGTCCAAATCACTGTTAATAAATTGAACTCAAGTGAGTGACAGTGTGATTTTTTGGTTTGCTTATTCTAAAACAGTCTAAAACCATGAAGGTGAAAATACACAGATGTGTCCACACAAAAAAAACAGAGCCTACGTGTTTTCTTCGCCCACAATGCAGATAGCTGACAGCAGCTTCACCACGTCAGTCATCATGGCGGACTGGGTGGGGTCAATTGCTTTTGCAAGTAACGCGAGACTTCTCTCCTCTCCAAGGATTCGATCCAAGCCGTACTGCAATTAACACAAACACAAAACATGACGAACAATCATTTTGTCCATTTGCAAAAACAAACAATGTCGCATGGAGGAGTGAAATTAAAAGGTTTAGCTTAGATTAGCAAGATTATTTCAAGTTAAAATACCGTATTTGCATGCACTCCAAATGTAGATTAAATTCTGAAAGCTTTGACATTATTTAAACCTAAGGTTAATTCAAATTATATCTGTTATGCGCTGGCTCCATCGCTCGCTCAGCACGACTCTTAAAAAATTAACCACATGGGGATAATCAAAGTCAAATGACATTATCACAAAATCACAGAAACATCACCCATTATACATTCAAATTTAAAAATACAGAGCACGGATGAAAACAAATAGGGTAAAAGTGGAAGGCCGTGGGTGGGGTGTGGGGAGGTTAAGAATTCATTAGGTGGATGGAAGTAGTTACAAGACCCTCAAGTTTCTGAGGAGCAGGAATCTATATCGAGGTCTGGACGGTAGAAGGTTGTCGTTAATGCTTGACTGATATCGGTTCTTCATCAGCAGATGTTGAGGCCATATATGTCATATTGTACACTCGATATGTTAAGCATGTGTTTTTTATATGTTTTAGTCAAATCCACATGAAGGAAAATACACTTGTGTATTGAGGTACATTATTATGCCACACTGGTGACAGAGAATAAAACAGAAGCAACTGTGTGTCCTGACACAAGAAGGCAGAAGAAGTAAAGGCTGTACCGACAGCTGGCAGAGAACACCTGTCTTCTTGGCATTGGGGGAACATCGCATCCCAAGATGCCTCTCTAGCCAGAGAGAGGTCTAGGCTGAGACAGAAGCCTACGGGTAAAAGCTGGCATCTGGCGCCTGTTGAGATGCAGTATTATACGAGACCTTACAGTAAACTTTGTGCCAGGGTGGCAGTATATCTTTCTCCGCTGGGTTTTATCTACATGTGGTAAGTGTTTTTCTTCCCTTTATCGCTACCGTGAACTAACTGCACCCAAGGAGGAGAAGCTGAAGCTTTGCGAGAGCTAATAAAGAAAAGTGAAAGGACCTGAGCAACAACTGAGTATTATTCAGTTGTCCACTGATCTGAAACAGAGTCATGTTTGCCTCAATTTATTTCAACATTGTAGTGTATTAAACACCAAGACGCCACAGACGACCTGTTTTATGATGGTTAATGATCAGTAGATGGCTCAACACTGAAACCCCATTAACACCTACTACCATTGGAAGCCTGGAGTCATCAGACTATGATCATGTTATCATGATGATTATACCTTGTTTTCAAAATTCCCTTGCTTAAATTCAATTTCAATTTCCAGCTGTACCAAGAAGGAAGAACTCACTTCCACCATATCTACAAACTTGTGAAGATTAGACCAACATTTTCTAATCTCTCAATTGCAGCTACTTCCTTTGCTCACTGATTTGTTCAAACGGTCTCTTATGGTTCATGAGCGATTCTTAAAGTACTGACTCCTTGAAGGATTCTCTGCAGTCCAGCATTCTCTAATCTCTGCATACTGTTCACAGATTACACAAATCTGAATTACCTCTTTGTCCCTTATACTTACTCTATACTGTTGTGATGCACCTTTTCTCCTCAGCTGGCTATAAGCAGGCCTGGGTACTGAACTTTGATTCTTTTATGGCACAGACCAACTTGCTTAGATGTAATGGACTATTTAAAATGCCTCGTCATTTGGTAACCTTTTCTTATTTCCATATGTCAGCTTACATTCAGTCATTCAGTGATCCAAAAAACATGAAGCAGGCTTGAATCAAGATCTAATCCTGCTAATGATCTAGTGTCTAACATAATGCTACACAAACAAGTTGTTGAGGAATGCAGGACACAACTACCCTTCAAAAGTGTTCACATGTGTGTGTTGCTGGGTATTGATTAGTTTAACTACAGTGTCTCACATTGTAGCTGTAAAAATGTCTAAAAGTTTGAAAAAGTGCAGCTCCAATTTATTGTTGGTGTATGGTTGACGCTGATAACACCAGATGCACTACATTCAAAGGGATAGTGCTGCCAAGTCAGGCAACGTGACGAATTGGATGAACATAGAATGTTACTTTATGTTTGACCGTAAAACGAACACGGGCATCTTCCTCTCAGCATCCAAGAGCCTCCATCAAACGTTCCAGGACTTGATTACATCAGACTACTGGTCACAGCACAATGACTGGTGTTCCAGCAGGTAACGTTTAGCAAACTTTGTTTGGTAAATATTCTCAAATCCTACATGGTTGTCACATTGCTTGACATTTAAGCAACCATAGGCTTCTTTAAATGTGATGAATAGATGTTGTATTTTTTTTGAGTGTAAAAAAAGCCAAAGTGATGAGAAATACAGTAAAGCTAAGATTTGTACCCTCATGTATAATGTAATGATTTTGTTAAAAGGGATTTAATCAAATTCATATAGTAAAAAAGTATTTTTCAGCAACCTGTATAGAAGTCAAGGTACTGATAAATAAAAGGTTTAAACAATTACCCAGCCATAGTCATTAGCCCTGTAACTGAAAGCTAAGGTTTATAATTTGGCAGACGTCAATGAGGATGAAAGTAAAATTACCCTTGAACATCCTATGTAACTATATTTCATATGATTCACTCTTCTTAGAACAAAAAAAGAAACCCACATTATTTCTATGGTGTAATGCTTGTTGAGGTCTAACCTTGTTATTCATGAAGGCTTTGAGACACTGGACAACTTTATGTTGGCTCTTTTTGTCAATCTTCTCCTGCCTAGGGACAAAAGACAAAACATGAGGAGGAATTCAATAAACTGCATTTTTGTCAGAGGTGAATTTGTGAATTTTAAGTAAATTTATCTTGTTAAAATGACCAAACATGCTAATAAAACGTTACAACTATGTTAATAAGTTGATTAATGACATTAATATATGTATTTGTAGTGAGATGTGTAAATGTGTATCCAAGAGTCTACATGGATGCATGAACGTACTGTTTCTTGAACAGCAACCTCTCCAAAATGTCCAGGAGCAGTCCGAGACCCTCATGCCCGAAGCTCTGCACCCAACTGAAATAACAAAAATACGATCGATAACAAAGCAGGGTGAGATGGACAGCTGAAAACACTTTCATAATCAACCGCTGCGGCAAGCTTCAAGATGGAGAGAAAACATGTCATGCTCTTTTTCGTCAGTGCTTGTGCCAAAAAGAAAGAGCAGCAGTAGTAAACACAGGATGTCATGCTTGATGACAAATACTCGTAACAAGTTAACATGGAGAGCCCATTCAGAAAGAGATGAAGCTCGAACTGTTTATATGTATTGATAAGGAGCGCAGGAGGTGAAAAAAACATGCCATATCGCGGTTAGAGAGAAAGAGAGAGAGAACACAGACCAAGTTTTTTGGTGCGATCCAAGCCACAGTCATCTTTTCACATTACAGACACCATTATTTTTCAGCACACAGAGAAAGCTAGCAAACCCTGAGGAGATCCTAAGGAGGAGACGCTCGCTGAATCAAAAACTTTGGTAATCAAGATAAGACTAATTGTACTTTTCTTTGTTATTGACATATATATGTTGTAGAAGCAATGTTTTCACCCAAGAAGAACATTAAGGCACAACTAGAACAGACTTTTTTTTAATTTACTTTTAAGTCATTTTAAAGCGTTGCACAAGAGAGTAAGTATTCTGTTGTGAGTTTAGTAAAAAGCCTTTACATATGCAGACTATAGAGACAAAGACAGCATGAGTGAATAAATGTCCCTCTTGATTGAAAGTAAAAAAACATCTCACTGAACATTAGCATTCAGTGTTAGTACCATTCTAATCAACAAGCCGCATGCCCCCCAGCATCAAATCTACAGAAATTCTCAAGGTGACAACCTAAAATGTGAAGCTGTTAGCTGAATTAATGTCTTCTAAGGGAGTAGAAGGTCGGTGGTCCATGTGTATCCATGAGTTTATTTGCCTATTACAATCTTGTGTCCCTCGCAAGTACTGACAAATTGTTTTTTTGTATACTTACTTACTGTAACCATGCTGTCATGTTCATGCACATCATGTTGGTAGAATTTTCGTTGGACAGATGAATATTTCTATTTACCGACAGATGCCTTTTAATTGCTGGCAGTTTTATTTATTTTTTTCTAAATATTTTTTTTCATGAGAAAATTCTTAAGAAAAAGAAAAAAAGATTAATTGCAGACGTTATTTTTTGCATTTATCAGTAAATTGAAGAAATAATGAATCAACTAAAAATTCTTGGAAATGGCAGAATCCTGAATCTGTGTGTTTGTGCAATCATGTTCTTGTGTATATGTGCTAGTGGGAAAATGAGAGAGGCAGAAACTATCACAGCCAGGCTGATGAAGACAAGGAATATAACAGCCAATGTAACTAAAAAATGAGGCTTTTATGTTTGAGAAAAATTTCAATTTAGCCTAGACTTTTCACTGCGCTATGGGCCGTGGCCCGGGCCATCCTGGCTGTACAGAAGGCAGGGCCGTGGTCTTGAAAAGAGCTTCATTGAAATGCATAGCTCAGTGGCAACTGCATGGTAGTTTTTCATCATCAGGGGGTAAGGCAGAGAGCAAAGGAAAATAATCAGTTGATATATTGCAAGAATTATTGCTGAGGAAACTAACAGGCCTTCACCGTCAGGGTCTGCTGAAACATGTTTGAAAGACATCTACATTGAACCACATGACTGAAATACGAAAAGAAGTAAAGGGGCAGTGTTGTGACATTATTCAGCTTTCAAAAGGCTTTTCGGGAAGGACCATGGGAAGTTCTCAGCGGCCAAAAAGAGAGAGAAACAGTAATCATGTCTGAGATAAACTGTTTCCATTTGGTATTGCTTTCAGATGCCAGCAACAGAGTGGCCGCCTGACATCACTACACAGGCAACTGTGTGTGCTGCCATGCCACATGCATGGGTGCGTTAGCCATCGTGGCGGAAAGCAATGTTAGGACTTTTTCTTTTATCAGTGGAGCAGCCTGGTTGTGACCGCAAGGTCCTGTCCACGCACAAGATCACCAACTGCACACACGCTGAGAAAATGCATTCATTAGTAACTGACTATCTAAACCCACGAGCATGGTCATCAAAGAAACTGCCTGATGGAGTTCTGCCAGCAGGCTGCTGTTTAGAGCTCTTCTGCACCCTGAATCATATGATTTTCTTACACTATTCATTGGCTTGAGTGTGACTACAAAAGAATCTGTTAGCGATGCCATTATAAACAACACTGATCGCTGGTCTATTGTACACAGACTTCGAGTGGAGTTTGAAAAGTAGCTTCAACAGAAGTACTATTCATCTTTGGTGTCGGCAGTTGTCCATTTAGCCTCAGAATCCAGCTTCAAAACGGGCTCTCCCGGCCTGCATGTTCATTATCAGAATCATCTGACGCAAAACCTGTCCTTTGCTCCTGCTCCACCTCCTCCTCCGCCGGATTTACTTTCTTTAAGCCACTTAATTTTGCTGGATTTTGCAATATTAAGAGATCGTGCCGCTTGCAAAATTGGTTGTAGCCTAGAGCCCTCATTAGGGTTAACAAAATAATAGGAACACCCTTTAATAATACCCAGTTCAACACAGCAGATCAGCCAAGAAAAGACATTAAAATTAACAAACATGTCCATCAAAAAGATTCAATGAAAACTGAACCCGATCCTTTCCTGAAGGGAGGACAATTTCTTGGAGAGATGAGATGAGTGAATATTATCATATTTGATAATTATCTAAAAACAGGGATAAATCAGTAGTCATGATAATTTAGTAAAGTTTCTTTCTCTATCAGTGTGCACTGCAGTGTAGTGCTTTAGATTTGACAATCCATCTGTCTAGACACTAGATTTACTTATTCTAAATTCTGTTTGCTAATTCAGCATGCTCTGGCACGGCTTGGGTTTCATTAGTGTCATCCCTTCCCAACCCCAACTTCAATCACATTCTTTGCCTGAATGTCTTAAGTGTTTGAAGCTGTGCTAAAATGAACTGAAATAGTTTCCACATCTCCTCACTGATAGAGAAACTGCAGTACCGGTTTATTTCTGTGGAATTCCTGCGGGTTGGAACTCAATTTCAATATTCATCATGTGGCTGGGATGAGTCAAGATAAAAAGTCAACAGGAGCAGGCGGGGAATCATAATGAAAGGTCTTTTTTTTTTGTATTTTGTTCAACCAGAAATGTGGGACCAAGACATTGTTTTGCAAGCCCAAGGTAAGTCTCAAGTGTTTCCACTCTTGACCTGTGTCGAGTCAAGAGTTAAGACAGGCAAGTCACAAAATTGAACCTTTGGGTTTTGCCTTCTAAACAAGTCATAATGTGTTCTTTATTAATTAAATTCCATTTGAAAATGATGTGCCGTCTCCCTGTCTATTAAAAAATCTTGATTTTCTTCTTGAATAAGAATAGTCCTTATTATCAATGAAACAATGAAGTAAAATATGCAGACCAGCCAGACAGTACCTGTTGGGCCTCCATGAATTGCCACATATCCAGAACAAAGGATTTGGATGACTGCGTCACCATATTCCTAAAACTTAACACCTGGGTGTGAAGCCTGGCCAATAGACTGAGAGTGCAGCTCTGATTGGTCACTGAGGCGAGTGACCCTCTGAAACATCAGTCTTAAGATGATTAATGCCAGGACATCCTTCCTCCTCTTGTCTTAAAAACCTCTCAAATCCCCTGATGCTAATGACAGAGCAGACAGCCATGCTCGGATCACTAGCAGTGCTGGAGCTGTTAACTTTGACATTATTCTAAGAATATTACAGAAGAGTCTGTACTGCTTGTGAATACCCTCAGGCTGACTGCAAAGTTCTGATTAGTTCTCAAATTTTATTCCCGAAAATAAAAAATCCAATATCGTTGGCAATTCAGAGGTCTGGAAGAATGGTAGTGATTACCTCATTTGTAGGATATTTTATCGTTGAGAAAGTGTTTCAAAGGTTTTTGGAAAGATTGTCATAAAAGCAGTTGATGTGCAAAAGATGCACCTAAATACAGTTATAGGCTAACCTGCGTTTTGTGTTATAATACCTCAAATTTAAACAGGACCATATTGAAAATGATCCATTTTTGCTGGTCAATGCCGCGATATGCATTTGAGATAAGAGAGACAAAACAATGCTGAGGCCGTCTGTAATCACAGTTCAAAATCAGTAAAAGGAAAAGTGGCTTAGCAATATTCGACTGAGGGCTATCAGCTCAGAATGACAAAGAGAAACATTGCAAGGAAGCGAGTATTAAAAATGAGGACAAATTTATCACCCACACTCCCTGAGAAACAAAAACAGTCATAAATCAAAAAGAAAAATGAGGCAGCTTATCTGGCTAACTTAACAGCTAAGGCTTGACTTCTCAGGAGCATGCCTCTAAGGTTCCCAGGCAGTGCTGCAGTTTTTCAGTTATTAGAGAGGTTATAACAAACGTTAAATGTCTCCAGCGAAGCGAAACATAAAGTCAAGGCTAAAATTAAAGCATATCACAGATATCAGAAGTAAAATTAAGAGGATGCCCTTTCATAGAGTGAGTTATTGACAAAAACAACATCCCGTTCTCCACCTTTTATCTGGCACCAGGTCGTGGTTTCAGCCGACTAAGTACAGTAACCCAGAGTCCCTTTTCCCCACCGACTCCATCCAGCTCTCAAAGCGTTCTGAGGCCAGATGAAACGTATAATCCCTCAAGCATGTTCCGGGTCTGCCTCAGGGTATTCTACCGATTGCATCTGCTCAGAACATCTGCAACATGAGAAGCCCAAGAGGCATCAGAATCAGGTGCTGAGATCACCTCAGCTGGCACCTTGCACTGTGAAGCAAGCAGCGGTGGATCTAGTCCGAGCTCCCTCCGGTTGTCTGAGCTTCTCACACTGTCTCTAAGGCGGTGGCCATGGAAACATTTCATCTCACCTTGGCCTGTTTTGAACACAATTTCAATCTTTCAATCACTATTCAAGCAGGCTCGAAAGATTAAACCAATTTCAAACAGTTATCGTCGTCCCTAATTGCCTCGTCAAACTCTGACAGAGAAAAACGTTTGCTTGTCATAAAAAACAAATCACGCTTGCTTGACTAAGGCCATAATGTAATTAAGACATCTTTCTCAATTGCTGGCCTGTCTATCTTTGAAGTCAGTGAACTGAAACACTCCCTGTGTCATGGCTAGAAATATTTTGCAAATCAGCTTCGGTATTTCCAGATGTTTTTTTGGAATAATTTCTGATCTACAATTCTCTAGAATATATGATATATGCAGATTCAAGATTGAATTGTAGTGGGAGTACTGAGGTGTTAGATATGGCAGGTGGCAAGGGCAAATGTTTAACATGGTTCATAGGTCAGGTAGGAGGGCCTCTTTTTATTTAGGACCCTGGTGAGGTCGGGACTGTCTCTGCAAAACTGTAATCCAAAAGGTTTCTACAACAGACCGGTTGGGAGTCCCAGGCATTTAGGTTATTATGGGTTCTCTCTGCATGCGTGCGTACGTGTGTGTGTGTGTGGGCCCGTTTGTGTGCCTATGTGCGTCTGTGTGCATGTGTGTCCCTGCCCATCAGGCGGTTATCAACGGTATACACAAGAGCAAATTAGACTGTGAATCTGAAAAATTGTTTGGGTGCAGTGGCTATGCTCATAATAATAAGCAAATCAGTGTAGAAAAATTCAGTCAAGAACCTTTCATTAGCCGGCACTGACCTTCTGCTGTTTAAAATGTAAAATATCACTGGTGGCAGATCATATCAGCTGTTTATTAAGCCAAAATGAAATTTGGCTGTTGACTGGTGTGCGTGCCCTCGGGAAGATTGTGTCTGCACTTACTGATCTCAGAACTTTCCAAAGATAGTTTGGGAGGGAAGATAATTCACTCCTTAGTACCCAGGTACAAAATTAGTAAATGAATGTTTCTTTAGATCCAACAACTCCAACAGAGAGATTTGCCATCTAACAAGAGGGTCACTTTGCAATTCGTTTTTGTGCTGAACCTCTCGTGCTACAGCCGATCCACTGATACAGATTAAGACCTCAGTGATCATATACTTTTATATATACTATTAATCATGAGCAGTATAATATGCTCAGTTAGAAGGTGGTTGGAAGAAAAGGACATTATCGCTTAATAGTAAGTAATAATATGTGTACAAAACATTACTAATGTCATAGAACATCCTACTGGGAAATTACCATTTTACGGTTGCAACTTAATTAAAAAGAGAACCACACATATACACAAACACACGCAGGTTAAAGACAGCAGTTCTTCTCACGCAATGTTAAGTTAAAAAAAATATGTTTTCATGGAAATAATTTCAGTCAACAGCAATTTGTTGTCTTCACTGGCACACAGTCTTAGCTCGCAGCAGCCACAGCAGATTACTCAGTGATAAACCTACAGCCAGCCTCCTGCTGTCTGTTTTCACTTGTGCTGTGTTTTAATGCAGCCCAATTTATGATGTGGTTGTTATTTTGTTGTAAATTGCATATCTATCTGTTGCTGTTGTCAAACAACAGAGTGTTTTTATCTCGGTACAGCAGCAACAATGTTAACATCATTATTTTGCAATTGAGGCGATGCCCAACAAAATCGGCGTGAATTCAGGTGAATGACAACATCTCCTCTGCAAATTCAGTTGTTCTTAAAAGACAATTAAAAGATAATTAAGGTGAGCTCTGGGTAGCTTTGCCAAATATAAGTTCTATCCACAAAGCCAGAAAGTCATGAAAGTGGCCACGGTTTAAAGGCACAACACAACTCAAACAGGAAAGACCAGGGATAAAACACAAGGCAAGAGTCCTGAACAAGCCATGAACAGCATGATGGAACTATTTCCTATAAGAAAGGCCAGAGTCTAGATAAGCATTTCGGTCTTATTTTGCACAAGCCATTTATAATTTACATCAATCATTAAGTTAATTTCTGTGATTAGATACAGGTCTGTGTGACGGTTTGCAAGACAGACAGTCAGTGAAGCCTGCATGGTTTTTCAAACAACCTTCATATGCAGCTCTGGTAGACTTTATGTTAATGTGAAACAAATTGCCGACGTATAATATCAGACCTAAATCTAAAAACAAGATAAAGAGAAAAGCAGGACAACAGTGCCAGAGATCTGCTTGTCACAGTGGCTGAGTCAGGACCCAAGAGACACACCTTCACCGGACATACAAAGTCGGTATATTTTGTACTGGCTGATATATCTGCACTTTGATTAAGCATTGTGAAAAAGCAACTACTGATCCAACAAGAATTTGTACTTTTAGTATTCACATTGATAATCCTAATCCTACTCTAGGAATGTACAGTGACTAAAGAATTATTTTATCATCGTGCATCTTCATTTTCAAACATGCTGCTTTTGTCACAGTACCTTTTGGACTTTAAGTATTACTGTTGTGGACTCTGTTTAAGTTATATTTTGCTATATTCTGACATGTTCCTCCCTTGTTTGTTCCATCCTCTTTGACTACCTGTTTGTTATTGTTTTCATCAGTGTCTCCCACTGATCAGTGCTTCCCTGCCTGCCCTTGAGTTTGCTATTGTTACTAAGGTAACAAGACATAGGTTATTAATTCAGGTTGTAAATTAGTTCAAATTAGTCCAATCCTTGCGTTTGTGAGTACAAGCTTGTGAGTATGAGTAGAGTTCTAGGCTGTATTTTGTTTTGAGTTTAGTTTGATTACTCGCACCTTTTGAAGTTTTCAATAAAATATAAATACAATCAAAACCTGTCCTTCTCTGGATTATCTGCATTTGGGTCCACCTGAATGCAGCGTTAAAGCTTTAAGTGTTTGGATATCTGACAAAAAACAAATGTTAGCCTTAGAAATTTAAAACTAAATAGAAGGTATTTCATTCATCTTAGGCTGGTGACAATGGCATTGTGGATGCGATTTAAATTTTATGCGACAACAACTGTTATAGCAGCGATAAAAATCATAGTCGTCATGTAATGTGTGTGAGACTCTGAGAAGTTGATGCTTCTCAGGAACAACTATAACACCAATCAAAGAAACCTAGTGATGTGAGGAAAAAATTACATACATTTACCCGAACACAATTCTGACAAAACAGCACTTGAATGACATTTTTGTTATCTTCAGTGCTAAGCCACATTGAAAGATGATGATTATGTTCAAAAATCTACTTTGCTATACAAACAGAAAATAACACTGCAAATGAGTGAAACCAACAAACAAAAAGGATTCAGTGGGAAAAAAGTGCCTTTCCAATGGAGCATTAAAACATTATGAAGGCTGTGACGTATTACATGAAGAGAGCCGAACACATTGCTCTGACCATCATCAATAAATAAAATGAATGCTTTGCTAGTGACTCACCACAACTGTTCTTCATGCTCTGCTCTAACCATAAACTGAGACTCAGTGATTATAAGCAGTCCAGACAGAAATGTGAAAAACACATCATTTAGAGCCACAGGACATTTCTGACCAAGCTTTATTATGGAATCACATATGAGCCTCGGTCCGATTTTGATAACTTTATCATGAACAAGACGCAAAGTCTGGTGATCCTTGAGGAGCAGAGCATACTGGAGCATTCTCCTAATAACTGCTAGAGCTTCTAGGCATAAAAAAATGGCATGTATAAGATGAGCTGCGATATTAGTTATGTCCCAAGTCAGGGGCTGCAGCCTTCGAAGGTGGAATTTTCAGACCAATTGTGTATATGCCGGTGGACAGAGAGAAGCTGCAGCTGGGCAGTTGGACCCGTCTGTGGCTGCAAGACCAGGAGCTTGCTGTTCGCTTTCTGGGAGCGACTTGCATCACTATGCTGGCCGTATTACTTAGCCTGGTGTGCCGATGGGAGCTCCACAGCTGTGTCTTGGAGGGCAAACTGTCGGACACTGCTGCATTCTGATTGTTTTTAAAGGAACTCTGGACTACAGGAATGAAATCGTCAAGGAAAAGGCTGCAGGACAACTGCGATGATCTGCTCGCTTCGAGATTTTCTGATGAACGATGTTCAGTGTTTTAATCATTGAAACTTCCCTCTGAGCAGAGCTACAGATTAGCAGTCCTTTACCAGAAGCTAATAATTATATTGTCAAGACTGTGTGCATGAAGACAATATTGCAACACATATTTTGTCTTAAAAAAACGGTGTCTAGGTGCCTTTATTTAAGGATCTTACTTGTTACTTTGATCAATCATATCAACATATCTCGTATTTGCAGAATCACATATCCAACTGGTAGATAATATTCTATTTTCTTCACAGTACATAAACTATACACAAGGAAAGTGAAGTGTTGCAATAAGAGCAGTATATACGGGGTTGCTTCGTTGCGCGACACTGGGGCAGATTATAAGTGCAGCACTTTGCTACATTCCCTCCCATTGCAGCCTTCATGGTTGCAAAATGGTATGAATGGCTCGACATACAAGTGCTCTTGCCGACTGTCTTGCTCGTCAATAAAGCAGATGCAAGCACAATTTGGCGTTAATTCACGTATATATCTTGACCACTTCAAAAGGTTTTTGTAATAGGTACACTGCAACACTTGTATATATATTTAATCATTTTGTTGATAATTACCTGACAGGGTTGCTGGTGAGGGAGACCCGCAATGAGTCTAGACAGGTAAACAGACGTTCATCCATAACCCCTGACTTCAGCTCTCCCAGGAATTCCTGGGGAGATATCTGATTGCTGCTTCTCAAACTACCCTGGAAGACAGAGAGGAAGAAGATCTTTTTAATGGAGCCATAGGAAAGGGGGTTGAAGAAAACATGGGGGGAAAAATTTAAATAGTAAAAGTTCAGAAGTGCAAAGGTGCCATGGAGTCCTTTCCAGAATCATGTACTTGCTATATTTATTAATCAAATAAACAACTCATAAGCAAAAATTATTTGCCTACTCATTGGAAAAATCTAGGAATGTAGTCTGTTCTTTCCACGGGCTCGACACTGCTGCCCCTTGTTATAAGACTTGTTTACTGCATATGCACATTGAACTCGCATGCGTCACCTCAGGCTTCACAAGCCTTTCACAACGTTTAAAATGACAAATCTCACCAGGGTACTTTGATGTATAAATGCTTGCTTGCAACCTAAAATGCTTACATGTTGGCTTATGAAGTATGAATTAAGCACATTTATTTTTGCAAATTTCTGCAGGCAGTTGGATCAAAGCAACTAGACTACCATTCTTCAGCAAGCCCATGGTTATCCAAAAACTCAAATATTTCATCCTCTATTCTACTTAATCTGACATTAAAACAAGTCTCTTAATTGGTTCCCTTAACTCCAAATATTTTATAGTAAATAGGCACATTTCCCAAATAGCACATTTTCCAGAGAGGCACAGAGTCTTCAATAATTTCATGTTGTGTCAACACTGAGTCATCATCACAAAAATAACAAGAATTAGCTCAGCCATCATCCATTACACTGCAATGTTCCAAAATCTTTGATCACATGTGAAAAGAACATGCCAAACTTCACATTCACAGTAGAGTCTGATTGTCGTGCTATTTTTTTGTCTGTACATGCATAACTAAAAAGGTTTAGTGCAAAGTGGCGTAAAAAGAAAGTTACACTTACTGGGTTCATCTAGCCAGCTGCACTAAAGCCAAAACGTTGCATAGCATTGGGTGTTTTTGATTCATCAAAGGCCTAAGAAATCCCTAAACCTTGCAGGCTGCCAAAACAATGAAATATATACCCAGTCTGTCTCTCCTGAAACCCTCAGCCAAAATCTAATATTCTCCTCAGTGGTTTATGTACTAGTTTTAATTTAAAAATAAAATTACTTGTAATATTCTCACTCAAGAAACTAACTTTCATGTTCACCCTAAGATCTAAGAATGTGTGTTATAATGATCATGAGCAGCTCTGCCACTGCCTGGACAAGGACACTGATAACCAGAATGGGCATGTGTTATGATGAATGTTAAATATGTGACTAGAAAACCAACATTTTTTTTATTGTTAAAGCTCCAAATCTCTGGTTAGTTAAGTGAATACAGATTCAGATTTGACAACTGGGAAAAGTGATTATACTCGGTATGTCCTTGGGCTGAATGAAGTAATTATAATCGTTATCTTTTAAACTGTTGGGATTTCTCTTACAACAGTTTTTGGTGAAAACCGTGGAAAAGGAAAAAATTGTCCATTCAATTTCTTATGCTGTTTTCATTTTGTCTTATTTTGACAAACCAATAGTTTAAATCCAAAACCCGTTCAATTTACAATACCCTACGAGAAACCAGAGATGGAAATTCTCACATTGGTAACTTGTTTTTTCAGTCAAATAAATTCAGCCCCATGGATCTGACGCTCTCTACAGTATTGTTTTGACCGTGGCCAACATCCGATTTTTCTCTTCAACCTTATGTTAGGCTCTCTGGCCCTGTCAGGGGGAAGGTGGTCCTTCCAACAGTATCTGGCTACCTCAGGATCTGTAAGGCCTTCATTTGTTAGAGATGTGTGTTCCTCAGTCTATCAACAAGTGCATCGTGTAAAAGCTTCGGGTGTAATCAGTGACACAGTGTTGCAAAGTGTTAATTAGTCGTTGCCACATATTTATTCGTTTATTAGCTCCCCCATCCTGTTGCACCTCCGTGTGTTGTGTCCTGAACAGGGCGGCGGACTCGCAGCATTATTCCCACTTCAAACTGGCTATGTAAATGCAGCATCTGATTGCTTATTCTTGCAATTCAACATAACCTGTATATGATCTAATAACGAAATGATATCCCTCCACAGTCTCTCTCAGTAAGACCCCTTGAGAGATTTGTTTTTCATTTAACCAAATTGTATGTGCCCTGAATACAAGAGAAACAATTATGTCTTGGAATTTATGACAAAACGTATAATAACTTCGGTACATTAAGTCTACATGAGTCTTCAAATCATTGGAAGTGAAATCAAATTAAAGAAGTAGAAATTAAAAACTTACAGTTTTAGAAGCAGTACAAATGTACTGGATGACCATTTCTCTCTTTTTGTTGAGGTCCTTCTCTCTCAAAGGAGTCTTTTTTTCCTCATTCAAGTTCATGTCCTCCTGAAATAAAAAAAATGGGTATATATATATTTAACATTCCTTGATTTTTTGATTTTTCAAAATATCTGGCAACAGGTTGTGTTTTGCCATTTTCCAGAGGATAA
The DNA here is from genome assembly GCA_901007825.1 of Macroramphosus scolopax. NCBI lineage: Eukaryota > Metazoa > Chordata > Actinopteri > Syngnathiformes > Centriscidae > Macroramphosus > Macroramphosus scolopax. The sequence continues at coordinate 10,982 of CAAKHC010002075.1, read as the reverse complement.
AAGTTATGAAGTACTGGAGTTGCAAATATAGTGACTGCATAGTATCATGTGACCAAGTGAGCCTGCTACTATAAGCAAGGATGCAAACTCATCAGGGGTTAAAAAAAGATGACAAAACTTACTACACGAAAATTTAAACATGCAGAGCGACAAGTGAAATAGAAAACAAAACCGATTATTATATCTTGTTAATAAGGGGGTTGGCTTGGAAGAACATGTGGTTTTGCTCTCTAAAGCTATTGCAACTGCTATTCATCAATTATAAACACCAGCATTACATATGTGATTTAAAAACTCAAATCACACCTCTACAAATATAAGAAAACCGTCACAGGTTAATTTCATCTTAGCGGATGTTATTTCCAGGAAGCTTGGCAATTTCCCACTTTCCTAAGCCACAAAACAGACCTTTTTCACAGCAGCCACTTTGAAATGGAATAGCAGGTAAACACAGTTAGTAATCACAATTATTAAAGCTTTGTGTGGAATAGGCTTGTCGCGGTGTTTATCGACGTTAGTCAGTGTTGACGCATCAACAGAGTATTCACCGTTACATAACTTGGCCACCCCACCACCATTTTTTGTCCATTTGTATTTACTATTCATTAGTAAAAACTGAGTTTATTATTTTCTGACACTCCTTGCCTCAGTGCAGAGACTTGGAGTCAGCCGCGCAGCTTAGAGAACGCAGGCAGTGTCACATTTCACGACGAAGCGACTAGTTCACGCAAAGGGCAGGGGCAGCGCGGGGTGAAGAGCTTGCACTTATGCAGTGACTAATTATATCTGAAAAGAAATGGCGTCTTCCCGCACGGTTGAAAAGCTGTAGTTCAGAGAGCTCTCGAGCACATTTGACCGCCAGTACGAGTTACCAGCACCGACATATTTCTCACAGCCACCCGGCACGGCTACCCCCAAATCGCAAGAGCAGTGGAAAAGTTCAATCATTTTAAACATTTCAATCAATTTTGTGCTTTTTCTTTATCATACATGTTATAACGTCGTAAAACTTTGTCTATAAATACTGGTTGTACAGAGTTTTGTGTTCCTGTTTCATTTTGTCAGACTAACATCTCCTGTCATTTTAATTCTTTCCCTGGTGTGTCTCCCATTCCCTTGATCATCAACACCTGCGCTCAGTATTCACCTTCCCCTGATATACGCAACCCTGTAAAAATACTGCCTACTCCGTTTCCTTGCCAGATTGTCCTTGTTAATCCTCGTGAGTACATCACATTCCAGTATTCTCCTCGTGGAAGTTTCCATGGTTTTTTAGATTTCTGCCTACTCTTCTTCAGATTTGTTTGCTGAACTTGAACTGGCCACCTGCGTATGACTACGAAGGTTTTTTTTATTGAGAAATTTACCTTGTGTCCTGTGTCTGTCTCTGCACTGGAATTTCTAATCTGACAAGAATCATTAAACAGTGATGCTTTCCACAGTTATATTCGTTTTTCAAATCGATCAGAGAGAGATTGTCATTGTCAAATAGCCTTAATATGAACCAAACTTCTAAACATTTGTTTTGGTTAAAGTAAGGGTCAAACTTAAGGCTCAAGATCAAAGAAACATGCACTCTATACATGTTAAATGAGCTTTACATTCGTTGTGAAAAGTGCGGCGTTCGATAGAACATCGGTGTTGGCACAAGTTAATCACTAATGGGAAACTTCAACACCGCTAATCCCTAGTAAGGAGCCTTAATTGATTATGGTAACTCTAACCCTATTTCATTACACAAAAAGCATTGTGTTTAGCTACTTATAACTTAAGTAGATACATTTTGTGTCTCCACCGTTGTCCGATGAGTTAGTTTAATGTTCCTAAACAGATCCAAAAGCAAACAGCATCTATAAACGTTTCTGTTGTAGGGCTGTTTCTGGTTGGTTGGTTGGTCTGTATGCTATCCTTTGACCAAAATTCTATTGTGCATTTTATTTTGTTTCCTAAAATAAAATCCTCTTCCAGAATTGTAGGTTAAATTTTGAGCCCTGTCAGAGCAAGAGGAGTAGTACATGGGTAACTCCAGAAACTGAAAGCAGGGTTCAGCCTTTAGAATTAAATATTAAATTGCCATGAGAACTCGTCTGACCGAGGCAAAGATGCAAAACCTAAAGTGACTGCACAGTCATTGTCTCTGTTCACCCTTTCCCTGCATGACCATAAAAATGCAGTTTGTTCTGATTTTGAGATCCAGTTGATTGAAAGAAAAAGATATTAAATAGCCTCATTATGTCATTATAATAAAAAAATTATAATTTTAATTTTTTTAATTAAAATGACAGATAACGGATTATGATGGATTTCTACAGTCCTATCCTTACAAACGGATGCTATCGATGATGTTATAATGGATTTGCAAACCTGAAAGATATTGATGTCTTGTTTGAATTTACATAAATATATACACAAACCCTTTCTTAACTGTACCCGTGTCAATCACCCAGTGATGGTCTGATTACCAGGCAACAGATTAAAGTTGAGTGAGCAGAAATGGACAAAATCATCGTTAAACTGGCAACAAATATGGTATCATAGAAAGTCCTGTCGGAAACTAGCTGGCCATAAGAGTCGTTGAAAATCTCTGCAAGTATTTGTGACAGAGGGTAAAGCAATGCCTATTTCCTAAGATATTGCTTTGCTAAAGCTTTGTCATCTTTGACACGTACCTGCTTTAGGCAGAAAACGAAATAAGTCTTTAAACAATGATTGTTTTCTTGTCTTATAGTCTTTATTTAATGTGAAAACTCATTCCAAAGGCCTGAAAGTTAGATAAGCGGGCTCAGTATCGAAAGGTCGCTGGTTCGATCCGCTGGATTGGCAGCAAAACTGTGGGTAGGCGATAGTGAAGGAATAGCCCTTACCCCTTCCACAACGCAGCTGAAGTACCCTAGAGCAAGATAGATGCGTGCGTGCGTGCGTGCGTGCGTGCGTGCGTGCGTGCCAAATGAAGATAAGAATTTCCCCTCGCTAATATAGGTATTCAAATTATTAAAATAAGTTTTACTTCTGTAAAATATTTCAAAACTATTATTCTTCCTTTTACAACTTAGTCAATGTGGTTGCCCTCGCATCATAAGGTTTAATGAGTTAGGACTTTTCTGAGAAAACTTTGTTGAAATTGTAAAATTCCAAAACAACGTACCATCATCTTTTCAAACAGAGCCAATATCTCCTTTTCTGAGGTGATCTTTGATGACAGCTCCTCAAACTGATGGGAGGTTGATGAGGAAAAAGATGACCAATCCGTTGTACCCTGTTTAGAATGTGATAAGGCTGGCCGCTCTTTTTTACTACCCGGAATCCGAATACTGGCAAATCTGTCCAACTAGAAAGACAAAAGGGAAGGAACAATTAAAACAAAGAAAGCAATATATTGTACAGCCAAATTCAGATACATACTTTTAATGATACTGTTTATATATTTAACGGTCAGGATGGAGTAAATAAAGCAATAATGGGTTAGAGAAACAATGCCATTAGTGTTAATTCAATGATTATAGAACATATAACACATATATATGCAAACTATATGTTCAGAAAAGTGACACACTGGATGAAAGAAAAAACATTAGTTGGTTAGGAAATCAGCCTCCAAGACAGTCTTTGTCTGTTTATGTTAATGAATTCTATGAACACACAATTTTAACACCAGTTAAAATAACAAGATTATGTGAATGTTAGTAATTTGAGTTAAATGTTGCCGATGGAGACGAGAAGAATGGAAGAACATCCAGTTCGGAAATCTTACCACATCATCAGTGATATTTCTAAAGGGGAGATGCTACAAGTGGGGAACAGAAAAAGACTAAATGAGGGTTCATAATTGAATCAAATAGTACAAAAAGATGCCCCTGAGGGGCCACAGCAAACTATTGGGATACTATAACAGCATAACGTGGTTAAAATTCAATTTTTGGGTGTTTTTATCCACTTGTAAATTATACAATTAAACAGAGGATAGGGAGACTGGCCAAATGAAGCTGAACAAGAGCTGGAGGTAAGAAATACAATTGCCTGGCAACAGAAAACTGACGAAACAAATGGAATTGTGGCTGTCAAAAAGACACTTGTATATCCAAATGGTTAACCACAGCTTAGTCTGTGTACTAAGTGATTGCTGGTTAAGTTGGTTTGTCCAAGATCTGTATTGCATATAATTAACTTCGGTGGATAAAACAGGGGCTTGACAGTAGTAATTAATTAATGTCAGTGAAATAATTTTACTCTCCACTACCACCCGGTGCATTTAATTAAATTCTGATAACATCTTTTTCAATTTACTGAAACAAGTAACTCAACTATCCAGAAAAACATTGACTGGACATGCATTGCACCAAGAGCAAAAATATGCTTAGATGCTGCAGTTTAAATCGGATTTTTATAAACTGCAACCATGTTTTGGCACAAATACCATTATATCCTACATTTTGCAGTTGATTTCTTTTCAGTAATTTTGGCCATTAATTAAAAAAATTCTAAAAAAGGAAAAAAAAAAATCTATGTCCATTGAATAAATGAGACAATATCAACTTTTCCAGAGCTAAAAATGACAACCAACTGAATCTGGACGTGTCTATGCTAATCCACGTCCATTTTTTAACCTATAGTTAAATGGCAGAAACAAACATGAAGTTCTCATTAACATATCTTCTTTTTACCTCTTGAAAACTGGCCACCACACAGAGAGGTGCCTTTGATGGGAAATTAACTTCCTACCAGGTACTGGAAATATTGTGGTACTGCAGCGCCACCTACTGACAATATGTATTCATGAAATACTGTACATCAGTGCTGGTCACTGAAAAAAGCATTGAAAATGGTTATTCAGTAAGGCCTACCTGTGATTATAATTGTTTATGGACGAGGGTGATGAAAGAGTGGGACTAATTTCAAGGATTAACTTTTAATGGAACCAGGAAAGGAGATGTGTTTTGTCAGTGTATTTCACAGTTTCTAGAATAGAGTCCGGCAGAAACTGATATCTGCCAATATTCATAAATAAAGTTATGAACATTATCTAAAGTATCAAGCGTAGGTTACTAATTATGCAAAATGGCCCAATGCTGTCATAGTACAGCTTATTTGCACACACAACACTGTCGGACAGCTTTATCTATGTATAAAAAAGCAAATATTATAAACGGTTCTCTGTTTCTCTGCAGACAATACCCGTCTGTCTTCTTTTGTTTTATTAGCAATGCAAATTTCGGTATTTTAGACCAACAGTGAGCGGAGGGGGATTGTCTACTTGTTAATCAATCAGGGATGGCGTTTTTTTTCTGGGACAGTTAAAAATAAACAACTTAAAATTGGTCGCCAAATATAGCTGGGAAGCCACAGTTTAATAATGAACCAAATGTATTGTACATAAAAAACCTAAAGCACTGTGTTTATACACAGTTACTTCTGCAAAGGATCCTATCTCTGACTCCCTGTCAGTCAACTCCTCCCCTACTAAATTTGGGTCGCTCAAACATAAGGACAGACTGGAGCTTTCCCTAGATGCACCGTCAAGACATAAAACACAACTTTAGATACTTTTATGTCATAAAAAAAAAAGAATACATGCGTTTGGTTCATTATGAAAGTATGGCGAGACAAGACTTAAATTGCAAACACTGGAGTCGTATATGGAGACAGACTGTGTGAAGTGCAGGTTTATGCCATTCGTAGCGAGTTTGACATAGAGACTTGAATAATTGAATGGTGTTGGTACCGACGACCGAATTTCTGTTTTCATTACCATCCTAATACATGTAGACTTTGCATAATTACAATGTCCTACACAGACGTACAAATACGCAGAAGGAAACAAAGCCTCCTTGGCGAAGCTTTATCAATACTTTACCTAAACTTATAAGCTGCAGCCCTTAAGTGCATATACAGTACAGTCTAGACTGTACACATGTATTATCCCCTTTTAAGGCAAAGGAATGTAAGTTAAGCTCACACTGATACTAAATCTGAATGGTTTAGCATAGATCATCTGATCTGACTCAGTCTCACTGAGTAGTATATGTTAATGATTTTAGCCTACAGCTTATCAGTAGCAGG
>CAAKHC010002074.1:14973-25142 GCA_901007825.1 Macroramphosus scolopax | reverse complement strand
TGTGTTTTTTTCGTGTGTGTGTGTGTGTGTGTGTGTGTGTGTGTGTGTGTGTGTGTGTGTGTGCGTGTGTGTGTGTGTGTGTGGGGGGGGAGGGGGTGTTGAGAGAGTGAGAGAAAGAGAGGGTGAGAGATGACCGTGTGCAGAAAGTTATTGCAGTAATAATGTGTAAGTGTTCGCGCGGTATTTGTAATTTGTATTGCTTCTCCTGAAAAGGCCAAGGCGGGAGTGGAGGTCCCGCTCCCGCGCACACGCGCGTGGACCCGATGCATCTGCACGTAGCAAAAGGTCACGCGGCGAAACGGATGGCTGTCAGATTCTTGTGATAAAAGAAAAAAAGATTGGACTCAACCGGCGGCAGGAGAATCAAGCTAAGGTTAAAAAGAATAAAATAAAAATTGTATTTACTAATTAATAATACGTGTGTATATATATAAAATAATTATATATATATATATATATATTTTATTTAATAATTCATAATAAGTGTGTATATATATAAAATAATTATATATATACTTATTATTAAGATGAAATTATAATAATACAGTCAAAAGAGTTCAGACTGCTAAAGCTAAGACAAACTTGGATTAAAACAGTTTCGAAACTTGTTTTCAAGATGATTATAAATAAATTAAAAATTATTATTATTATTATTATTATTATTACTACTATTATTATGATTATTATTATCATGATTATTATGATTATTAGTAGTAGTAATAATAAGGATACAAAGAGAGAGCAGACCTGATCGGAAGACATTTGTTCGGCGGGACCGTTGGAAAGATTTTAGGGCCAAAGATCTCCTGTTTGCACGCAGCCGCATGCAGGAGGCCACAGACAAACACTTTTAGACAGCCTGAGGTCTGAGTTTTGGAGGTCACAGCTTTGAAGGCTGCAGTGCGTTTCGTTAACACCGACTTTATGTGTTGTTTGTGTTTATTTCTGAGCACAATGATAATAATTACACAAATGAGACGAATGTAAAATGTATTTAGTTTGATACTGGAGGACAGAATCCGATGCGGGTTTGAAGCGGGCCGCTGCTGCTGGCCGGGCCGGGCCGCTGCTGCTGGCCGGGCCGGGCCGCTGCTGCTGGCCGGGCCGGGCCGCTGCTGCTGGTCGGGCCGGGCCGCTGCTGCTGGTCGGGCCGGGCCGCTGCTGCTGGTCGTGCCGGGCCGCTGCTGCTGGCCGTGCCGGGCCGCTGCTGCCGGTCGTGCCGGTCCCTCCCGGCCGGGCTGCAGCTGAGTTACGAGGCCTCCGGTCTATTGAGAACTAATCTAGCCTGCTCGAGGCTCCGTGATGGACGGCCCAGCTGCTTTTATGGTTTTTATGATTTTTACAAAAAGAAGAAGACAGAGGATGTGAGAACGTGTGCACGCGTGTTAGTGTGTATGTGTGTGTGTGTGTGTGGGGGGGGGGGTGCCTGAGCAGATATACAACAACAGATTCCTCTTCCCCTCGAGAATCACCGACATGCTAACAGAGGAAATGCAAAAGAAATGGATGACGAAGAAAAGTTCCCAAGATGAACTCCGGGACATGAACACCGTTACTGAGCCCCCATCAACGGATCAACATGACGGTGTTTGTTTCTCCACCCTCCATATCTGCAGCGGTGAAGGACCGACTGACAGAAAGAGCTTTAAAATGCAATGGAGCGTGTGTACGTGCGAGAGAGAGAGAGAGAGAGAGAGAGAGAGAGAGAGAGAGAGAGAGAGAGAGAGAGAGAGAGAGAGAGAGAGAGAGAGAGAGAGAGAGAGAGAGACTGACTGCACTAAGACAAATCTGCATTAAAAAGACAAATCTCCGACAGCCCGCCTGGTTATTACTGACGTCCAGAGGTGGTTAACCGAACTCAGCAACATTGTCTAATTACTGTCAGTCTGAAATATTTCAGCATGTAAAGATGAGAAATGGACAAAGTGGAGTTAAAGAACCAGATATATCCTGGATCTTGTTTCCTATTTGAAGTGAAACATGCTAACAGATCCTCCAACATCCACCTTCTTCTTTCTATCTGTGTTATTGAGGTTTCCAGCAGTTCCAACTAAACATCCAAAGTATTTTCATTGAGTTGAATTGTCATTATTCACCCTGATATTACAAAGGAATCTTTGGCCTCCTGCAGGTATCATGTTGAGTTGTTTGGTCGTCTGTTATTGACCTGAACTGTTCCACTGCTTGTTATCAGAATCATGAGGCACGTTAGTGAACCCAACAAGTTCTACAGATCTTCACTGGTTCGGCTCCAGTTTATTTCCTATCTGTTCTGGGCTCCAGTGGCAGTGATCCCTTCCCGTCGGGTTAACAGACTACTGGCTAAATATCACAGTAAAGTTGAGGAGCAGAAGGTGGGGGCACTTTGGCTCTCTAGCTCTTTGTTCTTGTTTTATGGCGGCATTAAAAGCATTTACAATCTCCGTCCCTCCGCTCCCTCTCTGCTTCTCTTCAGCTCTGTTTCCTGCTTTGATAACTTACTTTGATCCGCGCCGTCTTTGTCCTCGCTCCCTTCACAAATATCCTTATTCTCCTCGAACCCCGCGGCCGGAGGGTGGCTGTGCTCGCGCGCTGCCGTGGACCTCGACTCCAGGATGTATGTGGTGGTCTCGTGCTGGTGCTGTCCGCCGATTTTAAGGGGAATCTCCCCTCCGAGATGGCCGAGCTGCGGCTCCAGCTTGACCTGCCCAGTCTGGCCCTGCGCCGGGACCGAGTCGGAGCCGCGCGGCGCGCAGTCCAGCCATGACCGGAGGTACCGTGTGTCAGCAGTGGGCACGTGCTGGGCTGGGATGTAAGGGTGGTACACAGTGGGGAGGCCACTCGCACTGTGGTGGGAACTGAAGGGACTCCAGGATGACGAGAACACCGGAGGCTTCGGCTGGAAGCTGCAGGATGGGTACGACTCGGGATGGGGATGCTCCGAGTGCGCCGCGCCGCCGGGCTGCCGTCCTCCAGCGGTGGCGGCGGGGCTCGATCCGGAATATTGGACGCTGGTAAAATGAGCCGGGGTGGAGAGTTCATCGCTCTCGTGACTTATGATGGAGTCCACGTAATAGTTGCTCAGAGTCCCAGAAATGGACATTCTCGGACATTATCTGGGAAACGCTGCGCGTTCACTAAATGGAGAACAAGAAGAGAGACATTACTGGATTCTCTCTCTTTCTCTCTTCTGTCCTGTGCTTGCTCGCCTCCTCCCTCTTTCTCTCTCTCTCTCTCTCTCTCTCTCTCTCTCTCTCTCTCTCTCTCTCTCTCTCTCTCTCTCTCTACACAAAACAACTTGCTCACTACAGCGAAACAAAGTGTAGCAGTCTGCAGCCTCGCACTCTGCGCGGGGGTTTTGTCAGATCTGTGCAAGGCGCCAACTGATTGGTCCGACCGGCCTGATGAAGCATCAATGAAGCACAAATCAACCCCCCCCCCGTCTCTTTCTCTCGCTCTCAATTAACTAGATCCCCGAGCCTTAACAAATTGTCTAGTTTATATGCAGAATGAACCGTTCGTCCCTCCACCGTGTTCTTGTGTGACAGTTGTCAGACATGAAGCCGTGACATCACCTGTGTGTGTGTGTGTGTGTGTGTGTGTGTGTTGGAGGCGGGAAACAGGCCGCCCCATTACTTGTATGTGTTTGTGTATTTATTTATTTTCAACCTAATCAAAATAGCTGCGCGTGCATGTCCACCCGCACGGAGGCAATCAGTTAAATGAATCTCAGCATCGGGCTGCATTTACAACTCATTAGCAGGCCGAACAGCAGCAGAGATCATTTTTATCCGGTGTTATAGTAAAATTCACAGCTAGGTGTGTTTAATTAGCTGACATGAATCCACTTGTAAGTTGTTTCTGTGAGCTGCAACGCCTCGTGACATTGTTTTATTGGCTGATTAGCAGTCATCTCTGTTAACGAGCGTCATTAAATCGCCCTGCGTGGTTCTGCCTCGTGTCTTTACAGCACCGACTACCTCAACTACTTTTTTGGAGGTCCGTTTAAAACCATAATAAAACCTTACATCAGGGTAGCTGCTTTAGTTTTATAGGGCTGATTCATGGCCTGTGGCGGTGCGGACTGTAAACACGCTGCAGCCGGACTCCCGGTCGAGGACGGGCCGCGGCTCCCTGCGGGCTGCAGCCCGGTGGTGGAGGTGCCGGGAGCTCAGCAGACTCCCTCCTATGTAACGGAATAAAAGTTCGCCTCCTCTTCTCATCGGATGAAGCTGCCTTTGGTTTCCACATGTGCTCAGGCTCTTTCTTTATAATCGTCATGGACATGTAGTGTTTTGGGTGTCAGGCTGCAAGACGGGACGATAAATCAGGTCCCCTCGTGCATGCAGCTCCATCCACTGTTTACGGGCTCGGCATCGCTTCCGGAGGTAACGTGCTTATTTCCGTGGATGTGAGCTGCAGCGCAGCACCGAGATCCGCTGAGGGGAAGTGATGGGCTGGACCGGTTTCATTTCAGGAGCAGCAACACAGTCCGTAAACATGAGTCGGGCCTTTGAGATCCAATTGGCCACATCCATCAGTGCTCCCGTGTTCACGGGACAGTTCGTCATGTGGAGCCGCGCCGAGGACCAGACGACAGTAGGCCGACGCGGTACAGGCGACTAAAGCACATTTCTGCTTTTAACTTATAGATGAAAAATGTATTTTACCCCAGTGAGGTTAAACCAAACATCAGGAGAGTAAACGTATAATAATATGCCTGGTAACATGATTGTGTGATACTGTGCAGATAAATTACACAGAATGCAACTACACTTCAGTATCTCGCATGTGGCAGTTCGAATTAAATCATTTTGTCCTTCTGCATACCCCTAAATCCACACGGCTTCCGGCATGTCTGGAGAAGAAACCTATACTCTGTCTTCCAGATGTAGATGCTCCAGATATCTTCCAGTCAGATGTCCTCTCCCCAAACCGCAGCTCGGGGAATGTCCGCGTCGGAGGCCTCCGCCTCTGCCGCGCGGCCTGCGAGCCAGACAGCGCGTTAATTGGAGCCACTGGCGCTGGGAAGCTTGAAGAGATTAACTTCTAACCGCCGTTCTTTTCCTACTCGCTGCTTCACTCCTCCACCAACGGTGGCTTGAACAATCACCAATCCGCACAAGCATTGAGAATTTTAAAATGACGGAGTCGTGGGAGCGTTTCGGTGAGGAAGAGTCAGGTCGGGTTGAAGAACTGATCCACACTGATCCAAACCCCGCGGATCCACTGGGATCATTTCTGTTCATATTGTAGGTTTGTTAATACAAATAGTATTTAAACATCGGGTCATCATCACTCACTAGTTGTGTACAATCATCAGACAAATCCTCGCAGTGTGTTTGATGTTTTCATGCCGCAGATTAAAGTAGAAGTTTACAGCGCGACGTCGTTCCTGTACAGAATTTAATGAACATCTTAATGAAGTTAACGGAGGTTCTTCTGTTGGTTTTAAATGCTGACGTGTAACTTCAGACTGTCGTTGTCTCCTCCTGAATGCTCGTGGACCAGGACCAGGACAGATGGGTTTATTTTAATGTCACAGTGTCTGTCAGTAAAATCAAGAACAATAAGTTAGAAACATCTGAAGCTTATTATTTACGTTGTTTTGTTGTAGAATGCAAATAAAGTAAATTTCACCGCGTGGACGAGTTTGAATTAAGAGTCACACACACACACACACACACACACACACACACACACACACACACACAGTGCTGTAAATAGAGATGATCTGGTAATTATATCTCAGACTCATTCAGTGTATTCAGGTTATTCCAAATATTTCAGTCCTTCTTATGCAGCTGCTGCTATTTAGGGAGAAATATTAAATATCATCCAAACACGTTTTAAAACTCGAAATATAAAATAAATTACAGTCACAATATTACTATTATTATCATCAATATTATCATTAATAATTGTATTATTATTTTCTTGTCTTATTTCTTCAATTGTGCCTTCAAAATTAAAAAAATATAATAAGCAGCAACTTGCAGACAGAAATGTGAAATGTGCCAATAGCCAAAAAAAAAGGAAACATATTTTGTATTTTAAATATTCCTCTTGTTTATGGATTATTTTTAAAATAAATGTCATAATATGTATAATTTATAGGCTCCAACATGCTCTGTGATAAATCGATGTGAAACCCTGTGAACACACAAAGACAACAACACAGACTGAGGAGCATTTTTATAAATTGTACCTTTGTAAAGTTTTTAATTGTAACCCAACAGTTCAGTGTCCGTCTGTCCCGGGGGGCCACGCATGGGGCTGGGACTGATCCAACCTTTAAGGGATTCCCAGAGAACCCTGACCAGTATTAGCCTGGTATTGTCACTGTAAGCAGGTTTAGATGTCTTAGAAAGGTCATTGTAGTTTCTTAGAAAATTACCTAAAATGTCCAAAAGGTGTTTATTTATCATGCAATGTTTTTCATTGTTTTAGTTTATTATATGATTTGATGTCGTTGGATGAAAACGTGTTGACTTGGAGGAGTTGATGATATCAAAAGGTTCCAATTATATCTGCTTTAATTGTTTTTTATTCAGTCGCTCCATCGGTCCGTCGTTGTGTTTGAAGAAATATGAAGTATCTGTTGAAAATTAGAGCGGCTGAGACACCAGTGCAGATTGATTCATGTAAACCTTTGATGGATATTTCCTTTTTGACTCCAAACATTCCAATGAAGCCAAAACCAGTTACAGCTTCAACTGTCTAATGTTCCTCGGTCGGGCTGAGACACATGGAACCGCTAACAACATCATTTGTTCTGTTATGGCCTTTGTGTTCTGCAGAGAAAACAACGGTACCTTACGAAAATGGCTTTACAATGTGATGAGTTATTAGACTGACACGCTCCATCCATATTAATAAAGGCTCCGCTCGCTGTCGTAGATCCTGCACAGCACCATATTTCTTTGGCTGAGAAGCTTGGAAAGGCTGTGGGCTTTTCCCAGAGCCCCCATACAGCTCACATGGTAAAGTTGTGCTTGTAAATGAAGTCAGTGGAGAGTTATTAACTGACTAGCTGCTACAGCAGGTAACAGGAGGATACCAGAGTAGTATGATGAAGGTCTCCATGGTAACAAGATGTTCTGACGTTGCATCCAGGAAGGAGGACGTGTGGGTAGATGAAGGTGTTTATGTGTTTGTGTGTACTTGAATACATTCAATTAAAGACTCGATGAGTCCAGAAAGAATGAAGCTCGTCTCAGGGACGTGTTTCTCTGTGAAGTGTCAACGAGGAAGATTTACTGCATCTAATGCACAATGTGCTGCAGACCCACTGACGGAGTCTTCATGTCCATGTGAGTCGACTGAAATAAACAACAGCATGTAACTTCAAGACGATAAACAAAAGCTGATTTATAAAACAAATAAAATATATAAATATTTCTCTTTAGGATCAAATGTTTCCAACAATTTCACAGCTTCAGAATCAGATCTTAATGTACAGTATATATCAGTAGGTTGGTCTGGTAGAGGCTCCTGGACGTCGGGGAAGCAGCTCCTGTATCTGAAGGTGAGCAGATCATCTGAGCATGTGGTCATCACCTGTCTGGATGTGAGTTTATTATCAGAGGACCTGCTCAGACATCCAGACAGCTTCTGTATCTGAAGTGATTCCATGCAATGACACAAAGACTCGTTGAAACATAAACAACAGCAGACCACATCTTCTAAACTGTGTAGTTTAATACTGGACCCCTGGTGGTCCTGACCTCCAGGCTGAGTGAACACCACGTCCCTTCACTGCTCCGCTTCCATCTCCTGCTGCAAGTTTCATATTTAACAACTTTACAACGAAAGTCACGTCAACTTAAGAAGGTAGTAAATTCAAGCCGGCCACAATGACTTCCTCACCCAACCGTTAACCATAATGTTGACACATCATATTAACTGGAAGCATAGATTACGTGTCCTTCACCAGTCACACTCGATGGTTGCTTGCAGGGGTGTAGCAGAACATTCTGGGTCTCTGGGGGCTCCCATCCCCTGAACCAGTTCTCCCACTCATCATTATTTCACAGATATTTGGGCAACCAACACATTTGTAGTAGTTGGCAATTATGAACAAACCACATTTAAACAAGTATAATAATCTGTGGATTATGTTGAAGTCTGGACGCTGTAGAACCTCAACACACTGTTTATCTGTGTGTGTAGGATACGTTGTGTTATGGTTACATGAGGGTTGCTTGTGTTGCTGCTCTGTCCGAGCTCACAGTGCGGAGATCCTCAGGAACTTCTGTCTCTGTGCTGTGATGCACTTTAAATCCTCGCTGCAGCAACAGTCTCCAGACGCTGCAGGCAGCAGGAAACAAGTGGCCGCCGTCCTCTGCAGAACAGCAGTCTTCAATCGCCGCTGTCACCGGGGGATTGAACACGGCCCTGCTGGTTATGGACCCATCCACCACCTCAACCTGTCACCCTACAAAAATGTTAGAAATTGATGTCATCTGATTTCCTACTTTCCTGTGGTCATAATGTAGCAACGTCTCCATAACTCTGAACAGTGCAGCTCTCCTGCAGCAGAATGGAACCCTGCCCTGCAGCAGAATGGAACCCTGCCCACCTCCACACATGATCACTGCGGCCGCAACACTGCATGGAACTGAAACATCAATACATGGTCAGTTCTCTAGAAGGAGGTCTGGATGACGGCCGCAGGGGACGAACGTTAATGCTAGGATGAACATCTGTATCGGCCAATGAGATACAAGTCGGGAAGTTTTCACTATATCTTCTAATTGTAAGGAAATAGTTGACATGAGAAGGTTAAAGTGATTAGTTACCAAAGGTCAGTGTGTGGGAGACAGTGACATCTACAGGCTGCATATGATAATACGTTTGTCATTTAGCTTCCCAAACTTCTCACAAAACAAATGTGTTTCTGTAAATTTGTAAACAACAGAAAGGGGCGGAGCTTAACTAAGTTACTACTAGTAACATTAAATAAGAACGACTCAACAGATATGAAGACGAGCCAGAGCAAACACAGGAGCAACACGAAGCCAGGGGTTTAATCTGGGCTTCTGTAGATGTAGTAAAGTCATGTTGACTCCAATAATCCAAACAATAATCTGACAACCACACCGAGAGCAAATGTGATGCTTCTTATGTTGAATCCTTTTTTAACACAACCCCTGTTCCTCCATCCGTCGGGGGCTCATACCAGTAAATCATTTTACTACTATAAAAGAATAAACTTTAGTTATAAACCACTATGTTGTACTCTGCAACATTCACTGGACAAATACATTTAATCTGCAAATTACTGTTTTACATAAAAAACACATGATTAGCATATAAAATATGTTTTGTTACAAATTCAATAACCCACTTGGATCTGAAGTTTTTTATCTCTAAAACGTGTATTTTTACAGTAGAATATTAATATTTGTTTTATATAGTTTTGCTGCATTATTCAGCTTTACATTCAAATAGTTTAGATTTCCTATATATATATATATATATATATATATATATATATATATATTATGTGTGTGTGTGTGTGTGTGTGTGTGTGTGTAATGATGTAAATGATGCATTTATTTATCACCTTTCTACCACAGCAGTGATCGAAGCTCTTTACAATGTTTCCTCATTCATCCATTCACACTAAAATATGACCTCTTATGAGAATTATCATAATGAGCTGAAGTGTTTCAGTAAACTTAAAGGAGCAGTTTGTCAAATGCTTCGTCTGATGCTGGTCGTTCCTTGGAGGTGGTGAATTGGCTCCTGATCACAGCGTCGTTCTGCTTCCTGTGTTTGATGTGATGTTGAGAGAGGGAACTTGTCCCGGCTGCTGTGAGGCCGGCGGATCACTGCCAGACTTTCAACTGTTAACGTGCTATTAACACACATTCCAAATGATACAAAACCTCTGCTGCAGACACAAGAGACAACGAGAGAGGACAGATTCACAGCTTCATGGTGGCAACATTTAATGTTTGGAAATGAACACGCTGATCGTCACCGCACTCCAGTCCAGAGAGCACAAGCAGAGAGCTGATTCCATCTGAGCTCTTCCCTGCAACACACACACACACACACACACACTTCCTCTTTCACAAACACTCGGTTGTCAGACCGTTTTCTTTTAGTTTGCAGGCCATCTGCTCTTAATTTCTCTAATTTAAATATGTATTTATTTATTTATTTATTTATTTATTTATTTA